>QLOS01002175.1:639-14646 GCA_003313725.1 Russula sp. MG48 | reverse complement strand
TACCACGTCTACAGGAACCGCCCTGGACGACGCTGCCTTTGCTGAACGCCTTCAGGAACTTGCTAGACGCCGCCTCCACATAGAACGTTGGAGATCCTACTTGGACGTCGCCATCTACAACCACAATGCCGTTTGCCACCATACTTGCCAAGGGGGAGCCATAGAAATACACCTTTCCCTCCTTATCGAAAGAGACGTTTTCTGCCACATCGACCAAGAGTGGCAAGGAGAATTTAACCTGCTAGAAGCTGCTCTCACAATCCTCGAACTCTCACTAACACCCTGGAGTCTGCTAGACGGCACGGACTAATTGGAGTCAGGGAAATCACGCCAGACGCCCTCTGCGACGCCATAGAATTCACGCAACACCTGCTAGATCAAGCCAGAGGTGATGTGCTCCGCCACAGCCACGACTGCTACCTCCTCTGTGACAGAGGACCCAACCGCCACCACCGCCTCCTAGACCAGCTCATTCGCGAGCTAGAAAGCTTCGCACGGGAGTTAGACTTCATCTGTAACGCCTTCTTCGAGACGGCAGGCTTCCCTCTTCCCTCATAAGCAACCCTGGAAGAAATCAGACTCGCCCTCTCTCAAGGATATAGAACAAGAGTACCTATCAGAAGAGAAGACGACCTTCCGGATTACATCAAGGGAGAAGCCTACTGGAAAAGGAACGACACAGACGACTACTGGTGTTATCACGTTCGCCTCTTCACCCCGCTAGGCATCAGAGAGAGAGCAATCGAATACCTCAACGACGACTGGCACCTCATAACCTACGACCGAGGAGAGTATTGGATGTGCGCAAGCGAAGTCTTGGAACTCGAGCACGCCAACGAAACTGGACTAGGACACAGCTCACTCAAACCAGAATCCCCAGAGCCCATCACCGTTGACCCAGCCAGCCCAGACCGCACCTCCTCAGCCTTCCACAGTGCCAGCGAAGGAGAAGAGCCCACACCAGTCCCCCAGACCATCTCGCCGCTCGAAGAGTTCATCAGTACAGGACTCCAAGACGTAGCCATGCTACAAGGAGCACACCCACTCCTTCCAGAAACCTGAGAAACGCCCCAGCTTCTGCAAATCGCCCACGCAGCAGCCCAGCCAACCGCACCACCACCCATCCTCCAGCAACCGCAGCCACCAGCACCTCCAGCAGCCCCAGTAATGGCCGCAGTCGCCCCACCAAGAAATGACAACGGAGCAACAGGGAATAAGCCCACTACCTTTGAAGGGGATCGAAGCAAAAGCGACAACTTCCTCAGGGAGTTCAACATTTATAGAATCCTCCACAGTACTTCAGAAAATATCACCATCCCCTATAATCGCATGGCCCTCGCCATCTCCCTCATTAGAGGGCCAAAGGTCGATGATTGGGGCGATGCCCAGATGAAAGCCCTCAACAACAAAGTCGCCAGGCAGATTAACCCCATCGCGCGGGCAGACGAAGTCCTGTGGACAGAATTCGAAGACAGTTTCAAAAGGGCATTCACAGACACTGCTAAAGAACAAGAGGCCTACAGGAAACTCACAGAGCTGCGTATGCAAGGGGATGACATCGATGGATATATCGCCAGCTTCGACCACTATGTCCTTGCATCAGGGTGGTCCCCAAATGAACGAGGGACGCTGGACCTCTTCACCAAAGGCCTGCGCCGAGGAATAGCGCTCAAAATCCTCGACAGAGACACGGTCCCCACAACGATCGAAGGATGGAAGGAAGCAGCACGCAAAGAGATCCAGAGGACGGCCCGGAAAACAGCAATGTTGGGACCAAACCCCAACCCCCCACGCTTCATACCACGCCCCCGCTTTGCCCCCAGAATCACCCCACCAGCCCGGCCTAATCGAAACAATATCCCCGTCCCCATGGAGGTTGACGCCAATCGCTTAGGAGGACCGTTAACCATCGCAGAAAAGAAGAAGCTCATGGACGAGCGGAAGTGCTTCTACTGCAAAGAAGTGGGCCACCAAGCGCACCAGTGCAGCAGGAAGCCAGGGCGAAGAGGACCACCACCACCCAAAGCAAGGGTAGCAGAGACAGAAGCCGCCCCCAGTATCGCGCCAGAAGACAGCGCCAGCCAGGCGCCACAATCAGACCTCATTTCCCAGCTACGTTCCATGAATGCCACAGAACGAACGGCCATGTTTGATCAGATCATAGAAGAAGATCTGGATTTTTAAAGCAGCTTGATCTATCAGCCTGGGACCAAGCTTCGTGAATCTGTACCATGTATGTCTCAAATCGAAATAGTGTCAATGCCAACTTTACTTTTTCAAACATACATGGGAAGGCTGCGGAAAGAGCACTAGTGGACAGTGGCGCCACAGATAATTTCATCGACCAAAAGACCGCCAAACGACTTCACCTTACCCCACGTATCCTCCCCCAACCACGCCTCCTGTATAACATGGACGGATCAGAAAATCGCAGCGGAAGGATAACCACCTACTGCGACCTCCTCATCAAGCAAGGGAACAAGGAGCATGTCCAACGCTTCTACTGGGCCAACCTGGGACGAGACAGGACCATCCTAGGCTTCCCCTGGTTGCATGCGTTCAACCCTGTCATCAACTGGACAACTCACACTATCCAGGGAGGGCCAATCTCGCTAACGACAACGGGAAGGAAGGCCCCGGAGCAACCCAAGACCCTATTACGCTATGCCCAGATGCTAGGGCACGCGCTGGATGCTATGGGGTGGGAGAAAGGCGACAGCCTCATCCTCCAAATCAACCGAACCAACATCGCCCAAGAATGGGCAATACAAGCATATCAAGAGCGGAAGGCTCCCACAGCTGCGGATGTCCCAAGGGAATACGCGTGACACTGGAGAGTCTTCGCAGAGAAGGAAGTGCAGCGCTTCCCCCCAAGCCGAGAGGATGATCACGCAATCAACCTCAAACCAGATGCCCCAGCAACGCTAGACTGCAAGGTCTACCCTCTTAACCCCAAGGAACTGATCGCCGCCAATGCCTGGATAAAAGAACAACTCGACAAAGAGTACATCCAATTGTCGAAATCCCCATACGCCGCGCCATTCTTCTTCATCAAAAAGAAGGATGGATCCCTTCGCCCAGTCCAGGACTATCGCACGCTGAATAGCTGGACGATCCGAGATGTGTACCCCCTGCCCGACATTAACATCCTCACCAGGGATCTAGAGGGGCGCGCCCTCTTCACCAAATTCGACATCCGCTGGGGATACCACAACGTGCGCATCAAGGAGGGAGACCAATGGAAGGCAGCCTTTAAAATGCCACAAGGACTCTTCAAGCCCCGCGTCATGCTCTTTGGGCAGTGCAATGCCCCAAGCACCTTCCAGCGGGTCATGGACAGACTCCTCCGCCCACTAAAGCTCAAGTACCCCAGGATGATCTTCGTCTACATGGACGACATCCTCATTGCCACGCCCCTGAACCACGCCCTGCATCGACAAATCGTCCACGAACTCCTAGATGTCCTAGAAGAAGGATCCTTCTTCCTCAAGCCACAGAAATGCCTCTTCGAACAACGAAGGGTCGAGTATCTAGGACTCGTAATTGACAGAGAATCACTACGCATTGAATCAAGTTGAAGGGAATCAAAGAATGGCCCTGCACCCTCACCAGCATCAAGCAACTGCGATCCACCCTAGGAGTGCTAGGATACCAACGACCCTTCATCCCAGGCTTCACAGAGATCGCCCGCCCACTCACCAACCTGCTGAAGAAAGGGACCCCCTTCGTCTGGACAAGTGAATGCTCAGCTGCCGTGGACAAGCTCATCCACATCATCACCAGCGACCCCGTCCTCTGGCAGCCTAGCCTAGCACAACCATACGAACTCGAAGTGGACGCCTCCCAAAACGCCACAGGAGCCATCCTGTACCAGTATGACCCCCAGGGGCGTCGCAGACCGGTGGGATACGACTCCAAAACATTCACTGCGACCGAGCGCAACTACCCCATCTGGGACAGAGAGTTCCTAGCAATCATTTGAGGGCTAGAACACTGGCGCCATCTCCTCATGGGCGCACAACACCAGGTCCTTGTTATTACAGACCACAAGAACCTCCAGTACTACAGATCCCCCCAGAAAATCAACCGGAGGATTGCCCGCTACATCCTCACGCTAGGAGACTATGACATCACCCTAGTCCACCGCCCAGGGGCAACCAATAAAGCCGATGCCCTCTCCTGCCGTCCAGACTTCGACAACGCAGGGAACGACAACGAAGACGTCATCGCCCTGCCCCCGCACCTCTTCGCTAATGCTGCAACGGCTGTGGATCTGGAAGATCGCACCCTGGCAGCCCAAAAAGACCACCAATCCACGCTTGCCACATGGGCCTCTACCTACCCCCTGGAACGCCGCCCTGGAGGAGGATGGTGGCACACCAATCGCCTGGTTGTCGTGGCAGACAACGACCTTAGGAGGGGGGTAATTTCCCTCTACCATGACTCAACAACAGCCAGACACCCAGGTATCCTAAAAACGTGCCTCCTCATCGCCAAAGACTACTGGTGGCCCAACATGAAGCAAACGGTCCTCTCCTACGTCAAAGGATGCGCCACCTGCCAAGCCACCAAAGCTAATACCACGAAGCCAACACCACCCCTCATGCCTATCACAACCGACCCAACCGCCCTGCCATTCGAGACAGTCGCCCTCGACCTCATTGTCAAACTGCCCCCATCCGACGGCTTCGACGCCATCCTCACAGTCACAGACCATGATTGCTCGAAAGCCGCCATCTTCATCCCCTGCAGAGAGTCCATGACGGCCCCAGAAATCGCGACGCTCTATGCCAAGAACATCTTCCCCCACTACGGCATTCCCCGGAGAATTATCAGCGACAGGGGAACACACTTCGCCTCACATTTTCCTAGAGAACTCTGCAAGGCCCTCAGCATAGAACAAAATATCAGCACAGCCTACCACCCCCAGACGGACGGCCAGTCCGAATGCACCAACCAATGGCTAGAACAGTACCTCCGCATCTATGTCAACCACCAGCAGAACAACTGGGCCTCGCTCCTACCAATTGCCCAATATGTACACAACGCCTGGCCTAGCAGCACCACCAAGCAAGCGCCGTTCCAGCTCCTCATGGGCCATGTACCACGTGCCCATCAGCCACAAAGATCCGAGAAAATGCCGACACTCCAAGAACGCCTAGACCGCATCCAAGAAGGCCGGCAATCAGCACAGACCGCCATCACCAATGCCCAGACCCTTATCAGCTCCAGAAAGGGAGCGCGATTTAAGCCATTCGCCCAAGGACAAAAGGTCTGGCTCGAAGGGAAGAATATCCACATCACCCAGCCAAGCGCAAAACTTGCTCAGCGACGCTATGGTCCCTTCGCCATTACCAAAGTCCTCTCCCCAGTAGTGTACCAGCTTGCCATCCCCCCGCAGTGGAAACTACGCCGTGTCCATGATGTCTTCCACGCCAGTCTCCTCACCCCATACATAGAAACCAACGAACATGGCCCAAACTTCACAGAACCGCCTCCTGACGTCATAGATGGAGAAGCAGAGTATGAAGTCGAGGCCATTCTAGAATACCGCCAATTTGGAAGAACAAAACAGCCACAGTACCGAGTCAGATGGAAAGGATACTCCGCAGCAGAAGATATGTGGGAACCTCAGACGAACTTGAAACATTCCTTGAACCTAGTCCGCCAGTTCCACCGAGATAACCCCGCCACAATCAGGGAAGCCTATATAAGACACGCCCTGCTCGCACTCAGAGCCCCATCTCCCTCCCTCACCTCCACTACTCCCAGCTCGCCCCCACCTGCTTACTCGTCGCTCATGTCTGCCAATGGCTCGCCGAAAGACCAACAGCCTTCCCTCCAAGTCGTCAACATCGCCGCCCCAGCGTCACCATCCCCGACGGAGCCCAGGACTGAGGATGACCACTCGCAGCACCGCCCAGCAACACCCTTCGCCGCCCGCATATTCACCATCAGCGACAGCAGCTCCAGCGACGACGACGACAGCAATGGAGCAAGCGGACCGACTTCTGGACGAGATTCTCCTGCTCATGGCAGCACATCCGCCCCCAGCCTCCACTCCGCCCCAGACCTCTCAGACCACCCGCTCAGCTCAGACAACTTCTGCGGAGTCTGTAACACCCCCGTCCAGATCGACGACGGCCACGCTACCTGGAGCGCCTCCCCCGTCTTGAGCCTCCCCTCAGCGCCTGCCAACCCCTCGGTACCTGCCGCTCCGCTCCCCCAGGATGGACTTCATTTGCTCGCGCCAGCAGACCCCCGCTTCAGGGCCGCGCCGCCCATCGGAGCCACCGTCTTTTCCGTACTTCCATCTGCCGACAACGACCTTGCCTGCGCCATCCACTTTCTGCCACCGGCAGTGGTCCCTACCCCCTCGTACTCTAGCAGACGCAGCTACGCAAACGTCGCTGCCACCCCCGTCCGTCAAGGAGGAATCGCCGCCGCCTCAGCAGCTCCTAGCACCCACGGTAACAGCAGCGGAGGCCCAGGCCATGGTCAGTCGGGCAACGCGCTCGGCTACGATGGTTATCTCTTGCGATGGCATCGACTTGTCGACAACACAGGTGAGCGGGACAATATCCTTGTCCCCGATCACAACAACAGACTAGTCCCCGCCACCTTCTATGCCCACTTCACCCGCCTCGCCGAACCCCTCGTCCTGGGACGGCTCACAGCGACGTCCCCCATTTACGCTGAGCCCCTCCATGCTAAACCCCGCCCCGATGCTCACCTCGCCAACATAGATGACTGGGACATGATCGCTTTGGAGGGCGACCACCAGTACCGCCACCATGTGGACCACCTCATCGAGGGCCTCAACGACGCAGGCGTCGTCGCAGAGGTCCACCGCTACCGCCACCTCATTCACAAGCTCCATGCCCAGGTCGAGCACGAGTACCACCACCTTCTGGGCACCCCTCAGAGCCGCGCCGATTACACCGCCCTCCAGCTGGATCGGGATGCTGACTTAGTACGCCGCCGCCACGCGCTGAGGGATCAGCTGCGTGTCGTCGAAGTGCGTCTCCACGACGCAGCCGTTAACTCACGCATCGGGCCCAAGCTGGACCAGATCCTCGCACGCCCCATCCTCCCCTCCATGTCCTATTGGCTGCGAGGTCGCCCCGCCACTCATCAGACCGACGTCGTTGCCACGCTCCCCGTCCACGTCCCGCCTCACGTCCATTTCATGCACGAACGCCCCCTCCCCGTCCGTGAACGCGTTGTTCACATGCTGCGCCGCAAGCGCCCCTGCCCGCCTGAGTCCTCCCCCGACGCCAACGACGCCGGTCGCGCCCTGTCCGGTGAGCCCGCCGTCTCTGACTAACAGTGTGGCAGCTGTTCCTTAGGGGAGGGCGTACTGTTACGATCTCCCTCGCGGACTGCGGACCGTTCTCTCTTTACGCTTACGTCCCCATGCTTACCCTTATCCCGTACGTGACTCGGTTTGACTCGCACTCACTTACTGTATGATATGACGCCTGTGGAGCGTGCGTGACTCATGTGGAGCGATGTGGCCATCGCTCCACTACTATACTTAGCTCCGGATCTTGGACTGACTCACTACCCTCGTTATGACTCAGGTAGTAGTTAGCACGTGCCCCCTTGTAGCTCCCTATATAAGGAGCCCCCTTTGCGCCAGTCAAGCCTTAAGCTTGACTTAGTTTCTTAATCGAGACCCGACCTTGCTTCCTCTCTTGAGCCTGCCGCTTTAAGACGCTTCCACTACCGCCCTTGCCTTGCCTCTGCCTTAGTGCTTCCTCAGCACTACCTTGCTTTACTCCCACGCCCCTCTAAGTCGGCTGCAACGACTTAGCTTTGAACCTTGAAGTCACAAGCGCCCGTGACTTAGCGGTTCTACTCCGAAGAGTCTGCTTTACTCCCGCGTCGCCGAGACCACCGAAAGTGTCTCGCTCAGGACCACGTGCTCGTTGCCCTCGCACGTGCTCACTCTTGCCACACGCCTAGTTGCACAAGTCATGCCCACGGCCCCTCGAGCCGTAACACCTACCCTCTCCATTGACGGACTCATTAACGCGTTGTCCCCACCCGCTTGTCACCGCGCGCGCACTCTCTGCTGCCCTCCCGAATGCATCGATGCGTACCCTTTTTCGCTGTTAAAGCTGCGGCTTTAGCCAAGCCAGGCCGGCCCATCGTCAAGCACCATCTGAGGGACTCTCTTCCTGTTACACGTTGTTGCGCCTGTACACATTGTTGCGGGATATAAATGCTGACTTCAAAAAAAAAAAAATGAGGGTCTCTCTTCCCCTTCTTCCGTCACCGTTGTTGCGCCCTCGTCGGGCACTCCTAGCTTCCTTGATCCTTGCGTCTAAGTCCATGCAAGGGCGAAGCTGGCAGGTCTCCTGGCATGGGAGATCAGCTGGTGCGAGCACGCTCTCAGAGAAGCTCTTGAATGGAGGTTCTGGGTTGGCAAGATGCCCGTGCAATGCGTGCTGCCACACAGTCAAAGCGCAAGCGAACTGTTCAGCACCTGTGCCAGCATTGGAAAAAATGCTTCAACAGACTCAGGTACAACGACTTGCTTTCGCAATCATCCATTCACTGACAATCAGTTTGCCTGCTTAGCGTCGGATCTGCTCAGAACTCGGCCTCAAAGTAAAGCTTATCCTGTGCGATGTGGTGACGCGATGGAACTCTACCTACGATATGATGGCTTTTGTACTTAATTATAGGGATGCTATCGATCAACTCACTGGCGATGGGGCACTGAAGCTGAGGGCATACGAACTCGATAATGAGGATTGGGGTATCATCGAGGATCTTGTCACCATTCTCGAGGTACGCTGGAATTCTTTAACTGATTAAGTGCATTACTTACACTATCATGTACAGACCTACAAAGACGCTACTATATTTGTCACGCCCACCGAGTGAGCGTACCTCCACAGGCGATGGAGGGGGCGTGGGCGACGCTGGTGACTGAGGCCTCGAGGGTAAGAGGTCTGTGTACCTCTCGCGCGCAGGCGTACTCTTGTGACATCTGATAGTGAGCTTTCCCTTGCCTTTGAGCATACACTAAGGCTCCGCAAGGGGACGCGTGAAGTCTGGCAATTGACCAGAGGAGTTGGGGTTCACAAGGGAAGGAAGGGAACCGAGCACAAGCTGAGATTACAAGAGAACAGACTTAGGGTCTGTCCTAGGCATACGGCGTGATATAAGTACATGTGGTAGTGACTCATAGGGAGTCAGAGCGAGTCATGGTGTCCCTAGGACACTGTTACTAGTACAGAGTCACATATAGTCAGCCGGAGTCATCGTACAGTATGAGTCATGGGCTCCGAGGCAGCACATGCGCAGAGTCGTGCAAATGTAGCACTAGTGGGTGCGCGCCGGTCCCGCCGGTCCGTCAGACCGGGTAGTATGTGTATAGAGCAAGATGAAGAGACACGAGCGGAGTCGCGGCCCGTAGGGGGCCGGCAGTCCATAGGCACGACGCGAGAAGGATGCAAGCAGTAAAGATAAAAGAAATGAAGCGTACAGTATGCAGCGGAGCGTAACAATATTCTTCTCTCAAGATGGAGCAAGCATTGCGAGTGTCATCCCAGCTATGGATACACCTGATAGTCATTCTAATCTTCACACAAAGCCTCACCACCCTGCAATCTGAGCAGCAACTGCCCGCCATCATCGAGGCGGTCTATGCATGGCACTTCCCGGGCTCACTCACGCGTTCCATTGAGACCATTTGTTTTTGGTGGTGCCGCTCGGTTCTTCGATGCTTGTCCCCCAAATGCAGCACCTTCGCAGAGTGGAATACATGAGTTACTTTTTTTAAAATTACTACAATAATTTTTGCGTGGGAAAAATTCGGCATTAGCTGCCCTATGGCTGAAAATATCGAAAATGGGGCCACTGTAACTACAAGCTGCAGGCATAGATCTGCCCTCTTAGCCCACAGTGTCACTCTTTCCATCCACCGTCCACCAACTCATGGAGAACTCTGAGACGTTTTGCATTGACAATGAGGCACTCTCCGACATTCACTTCCGTACCTTGAAGCTCACTACACCGACCTATGGCGATCTCAACCATCTTGTTTCCGTTGTTATGTCTGGCATCACAGCCTGCTTGCGCTTCCCAGGTCAGCTCAACTCGGATCTCCGGAAACTTGCAGTTAACATGGGTTTGTTCTATTCATCCTTAAGCCGATGCACCGTCCCTCACTGCCATCCCAGTGCCCTTCCCTTGTCACACTTCTTCCTAACGGGCTTCGCGCCGCTCACCACTTGTGGTAGCCAACAATACCATGCTGTCACTGTACCTGAGCTCACTCAACAAATGCTCAGTGCTAAGGCTGCGCACTCGTTCGCCGCATTCACCAGCGCTGGCATGGTCGCCCCGTGGGCTATTTTGCAGGTGGAGGTGAGGCTGGCTCAGGGCTCAACCAACGCTGAGCCACCCCACACTCACCTCGGAATTCAGCACACGCTCTATGGATTGTGTTGGAAATAGGTCAAAATGTGTGTTTTCCTTGGCTTTTCTTTTTTACTTTTTTACTCTCTGTCGATGCATACCTGCCATGGGCCACGCACTACCTGGACAAGAACGCCTGATGACGCGGAGCGTTTCCCGTGCTATCTCTCTTCAAGACAGCTGATGAGGACGACGGATGATTGCCACCACCACATGCCATGGCGGCAATGGCAGCGACGCAGCCATGGCGGCAGGGCAGCGACGCAGACACCGTGGCGATGGCAGCGACGCAGACACCATGGTGATGGCAGCGACGCAGACACCACGGCGATAGCAGCAACGCAGCACCATGGTGGCGACACGGTGACCGCAGCGAACCCAGCCACGGTGTTACGATCGCGCTGCCTTTGCGCACTGACCCAGCCATTACACGGTCTCTGGGACTTGCGGCTGGTTACCTGACAAGACAAGGATGGAATCAGGACCTCCCTGGGAGGCCCTACATTGAATGCAGACTGGCTACACTACGGACATTGGTATGAACATTGATTTGGACTGATTAGGAAGGAGCTCCTAGCCTCATGCTAACGAGCGCATGGTTGTGGTACCCACATGGCACCTGCAGGTGCAGGCATGCAGCACATCACCTCGGCACATCACAGCACGCTGAAGGCGTGTTCCCTAGGTTCTAGGGTGTAGTGCAGACGTGTTCCGGCGTGGATGCAGGCCGCGCGTCCTTACGATAACGGACTCTTAGCTGATTGGACATCTGGACTGACCCTTGACATCATACTGTACGCGCGTCCATCAGACTGACCTAGAACGCTGCCGCGCCCTTATGGCGTGTGCTCTGGACTCTTATGACGACATGGGCCCTATGCCCTGACACTTACGCGTCCCTCTTGATAGGGGCCTGACTGATTTACTATAAGTAGTACGCATTTCTGTCATGTAGCAGACAGACTCGACCTCTTGGATATACAGCCTACTTGACCCTTGGAATCCCTGCAGTGGGAAGCACCCCAAGGTTAGAACGAACCAGAACAGACCTTCAAGGACCACCAGTACACTCCGCTCTTTGCTCTATCCCTCCTTCTCCTCCCTTGTATTCAGGGAACCCTTGGACTTGAACACCCTTGCGCTTGTGCACTCCATTGTACTTGCGCCACTTGTGCACTAGTGCACCTCTGCTGGCCTACGTCTTGTGCCATTGTAAACAAGAGAAGAACCTTATCCAAACGTCCACAGTGCACGCTGCACTACCACGAAGCAGGACTTGGGCTGAACCAAGTCACCGATAAGCAAGTCGCTTAGAACGCCCAAGGCTGAGCATAACACACGGCGACTGCAGCGACGCAGACACGACGACGATGGCAGCGATGCAGCCATGGTGGTGGCGGCGACTGCAGCGACGCAGACACGGCGGCGATGGCAGCGACGCAGCCACGGCAGCGGCAGCGACTGCAGTGACGCAGACACGGCGGCAGCGGCAACTGCAGTGACACAGACACAGCAGCGATGGCGGCGACGCAGCGCCACAGCGGCGACACAGTGACCGCAGCGAACCCAGCCACGGCAGTGACGGCGGCGACGCAGACATGGTGGCGATGGCAGCGACGCAGTGCCATGGCGGCGACACGGTGACCCCAGCGAACCCAGCCACGGTGGCGATGGCAGCGACGCAGTCACGGCGGTGAGGCAGCAGCGGCAGGGAGAGTTTAAATTATCTATCATTCATTTCTTCCTGTCTCGTAGCTACAGCTCAATTATAATTTTGATTTGCATGCTTCCTAATTTTTGTGATAAAACCTGTGGGTATGAATGACACTGCAGGTTTCAGATGTGGTGTGTGGTATGAGTATGGCACGGGTGCAAGGTGCAGTATGACGCAGGTGCGGTGTGGAACGGGTGCAGGGTGCGGGGTGCGGTGTTGGCCGTATGGGCACAGGCACAGTTGCGGTGTGGAGTGGGTGCGGTATGGTACAGGTGTTGGGTGTGCGTGGTGTCACACGGGTACACACCGTACCAACACTGCGGCAACCCTTGAGGTAAAAACCATGGTTTTACCCGCACCCGTGCGGAACACTAAGTCCACTTAAGTGTAGCACTAACTTCGAGTTTTTTTTTTTTTTCTAAGTTGGATTTCCAGAAATAACCGGAGACTGGACCGATGTAGCCAGTGGGAACCAGGCTGTCAGGATGTGCGTGCTCAAGCTGCCCAGCAACATATCAATTGTTTGTCTGTGTTTGTACTTGTTGGTAATCCCTCACCCACCTCTAAGTGACAAGTTCAACTTCAACTCAGCCCACTTGCGGCATGCTCAATCGCATGCCATCCTTGGTTGGTATTTTTTTTCATTGATACATTCCAGTTTCACTAACTAATCATTGCCCCACACAGGTATCCTGCCAGTGAAAGTGCTCTGCACTGCGTCATCCCCCTCAAGCCCATGCCACGCCACCACGTCACCATTGCATCGCCACCACCGTGGCGACCCCTCTCAAACACAATGCCCCGCTGTCACGTCACCACCATGTCGCCGGTGCATTGCCACCATCATGGCCACCCCTCTCCCAGCTGTTGCTGGTGCATCGCCACTACCACGGCCACCCCTCTCGAACATGACGCACGGCTGTGACATCGCCGTGGCATCGCCACCATGAGCACCCGCTCGAGCACACGACACCCCACCGCCACATCGTTGCCAACACCCCCCCCCCCCTGCTTGCAAGCGCAGCTGGGGGTGGATTTGCTTCTCAGGGTACCCCCTCTCACTCACATGTGCGAGCTGGGGTTTTTTTTTTTTCTTTTTTTGTTTGTATCATTCCTAACTCATCTCACAGGTACACAGCGACCTGGAGTGGTTTCGCCACCATCTCACTGCCACCGCCCCCTCTTGCCCACAAGCATGAGCTGGGGGTGGTTGCCCCCTTTACAAAAAGGCCCCACACCACGTCGCCACCACATTTGCATTGCCGCTGTGTAGCCACCGCGTCGCCCCCACGTGCCACCGTCCCCAGCACGTCCTTGCCACCGCATCACTGCCGGTCGCCCCCACATGCCACCACGTCCTAGCCACCGTGTTGTATCCCATATCGCCACCTGCCACCGCATCACACCCCACATCACGCTCATCACCACATCACGCCACGCTCATCGCTGCGTCATGCCACATCACCAGTATGTCCTAGCCACCGTGTCGCCGGTCCCCGTCGCCACCCATTGCTGCCGCATCACCACCTGTTGCTGTTGCACCGCCACCCGCTGCCGTGTCGTACCCCACGTCACCACCTGCTGCCATGTTGCACCCTGTGCCGCCACCTGCCGCCACCACGGCGCACCCTGCACCGCCACCCACCACCACCACTGCGCACCCTGCATCGCCACCCCCCGCCACCACAGCGCACCCACATCGCCACCCGCCACTGCAGCACACCCTGCGCCGCCACCCGCCGTGGCGCACCCCACATCACCACCCACCGCCGCTTCACATCCCATGCCGCACCCATCGCCGCTGCGTTGCCACCACCCACACCCCCTGTGCTCACAAGTGCAACTGTAGGGTATATTAA
>QLOS01002174.1:0-17281 GCA_003313725.1 Russula sp. MG48 | reverse complement strand
GGGATTGACAGCAAACACCATTCCCTTGCCGCAGTGGCTCGCAGCGGTGAACTCTCCCTGCCGGCAATAGACCCAAATAGGGTTCGTCTAGTATCCGTCAGATCAAATTAATCGCGAGGAATCCGGAAGTGGATAGATCCGTACGTCGTTCACGGTGATATTGAACGTTGGGAAACCGGAGGTGGTTCCAAGACCTACGGGGTAGCTGTGTGGATGTGTCAGGATACGACGAGATACAAGAAACTCGGAAACGACTGAACGTACAAGAGAGAGTCAAATCCATACGTTTTGTGCGTGCATGGACTGTTGAATGTAGACTGGGTCACAGTGTGATTTTTGGGATTAAATGTGAACACGACAGTGTCTCCAATTGCCGCTGTCTGAAGGAGAAACTGTCAGCGCAACGGTAGAGGCAAGAGAAGTGGACATTTGCCAACAATGTTGTTAGGAGTGAAGATGATACCACCAATGGCGTTGCCGACGGTGATCCGCCATGTATTTGTAGCAACCGCTGAAGAGAATAGAGCAAAGCCACTGAGCAATGCCAAGGAGGGGAAAATCATATTGTTTGCGGAAGACGAGAGGAGGGAGGAATTCTGAGGTCAGTATCTCTCGGCGACCAGTAGAATTTATAGCAAGACGCGAGGCTTCCCAGCGGATTAAAAAAAAAAAAGAACTGTGTCCATTCATTCGCCTACGACCTACGGCCGTTCAGTCCCCACTGGCAGAAGCAGATCCGTACACTTGGGGGAAATGAACCCGGGGTGCTCTGGAAGTTGCATAGCGATAACAAGAAATGACCGAAGACTATGGTAAATTGCGTTTACAGTTGCATAGCCATGGCACACATAAAGCCGTGCTGGCTCTACCTCCCTAACTTAACTTCCTTAGTCGGAGCTAGTCACGGTGGGCGGTGCCCGAGGAGGTACGGAATTCCGTGATGAACAGCATGGCAACAGTAGCCGCAATACTGATGCGACGCCAGTCCACGGGGTCTTTCAAGTTGAGATGTGTCCGAGTCATAGGGACGTAAAGCCAACACAGGCTTCATGAGTTACAGCAGTACAGCACAGTACTCTGACAAATGTTTTGCAGCATCACATGACCAAATTTTGGTGTGAACCTCAGCCAAATGTGATCATGTGATGTTGCAAAACTTTTGTCAGGGTACTGTACTGCTTGATCCCATGTAAAGTGCTTGGGGATAAGAAATTGTCCTGCACATCACGCCAACGCTTCTCGTTCCTCATTCAAGAACCCATGGATGGTCCTCACAGTCTAGCGCTGCACCTTCCAATTCCGAGTCAACGCGGGGCACATCACGTAAGGCTACGTTATCCGAGTCCAGCCTCTCATTCCCGATTTCTATACTGTACTGTAAGTCGGACCATCATGTTCTTCGCCTTCTTTATCCATTTATTAAGAGCTTCAGGGCTCCCACGGGCTGTCGCAGCCGCAGGGCCAGAAAACGAGCCACCTCGCATCTTGTTTGGCCTCATCTTCTCTTCTCAGACTCCGCCGGTCCGTCTCCTTGGGCTGGTATTCGGCGCAGCCTGTCTCCTCCCCGCACCATTGCAGAGCTGCCTGAGTTTCAAGTCATGGTCTACTCTCGTAACCAGTGTGTCGCCTGCCTTGGGAGCATCACGGTTATCCTTTCTTAGCGTAGGGCCCAAATACCTGTAGCTGTGACCATCTAGATTCTAGACCTCCCCACGTTGCAACAAATTCATGCGTTGCGCGGCGAGCGTGTGCATTATCTCGTCCCTGTCGGTGGGTTTCTATATCACTTTCCCTCAGTTGATGACTCTGATAGTCGTGCAAAGGCAACAAAAGGTACCAGTGGTTCAAGTTCGGACTGAAGCGACCGGGATCCCACCTTCCCACGCCACAACCTTAACCCCTAGTTCAACTAGCTTGTATCGCTAGTACTCCTATTCCAAGACTCGTCTTTGTTTTCCCTATAGTGAGCAGGATACATCAAGCTGGACCTCTTGTAGGGGGAATGGCATGGGGATGCCACTCAGTTGCACTATGAGCTGACTAGGTGCAGGCAAAGCTCCTTTGCCACCAATTGCCTGTCGCTGAGATCACTGGCAGGCCAGAGAAACCGACGCTTTGGTCAGAAAACGGTGCATTAGTAGACAGCACTGGTCGTTCCCGGGTAGCGCGTTTAATTAACTCGCTGCGCAACTTCGGTTTCCATCCTACGCCTGAGGTCCGTAGCTCTGGAAATCATTAGATTCCCAGTAGAGCTACTCATCCGAGCTCCTCGCTGCAAGCAGGGGGACATCTCTACGGTATGCTAATCGTACCTTTCTTGAAGAAGACCTTCACGCCGAAGAGGAATAGTGTATCAGCCTCCTGCATGATTTCGATCGGCTTGCTCCCCTCTCCTGCACGATGATCTTTAGAGCATTATCTTTAGAGCATTAAACGTGTTCTAACGCCATAAAAATCAGATTTATCTCCCTCGTCAACTTATAGTTAAAGTATCACACACACATTCTATAAAATACACCAAGGGTTAACGATAAATTATACCTAAAGTAGTGTAATACCGTCACCCCAAGGTGGCGTGCCCGCATGGGTACCGCAGCCGCAAAGAGTGCAAGTAGTGGAGTGGCTGACGCTGATGAACAAAGATACATAAACAAGATCCGGAGTCTGGAAGGCAAAGTAACATGATTTAAAGGATGTTAAAGGATGCGACAATCAGACTGTGTCAGCAGCATCGGAGAAGAATGTAGATGTTGGTGATATGGTTGAGTTGGCCGTGTCAGGGAGTCGTGGTGGGACAGACGCAGGAACGATTCCCGAAGTAGTTTTGGGCAGCTGAAGTGACTGGCCCTGCAATGCGTCCGCGGAGTTGGATGCAGAGGATGGTGCGGTGGGCCCCGAAAGCGAAACTTGATCGATTGTGATGTCGGGCTTCAGTTCGCTAGGGGTGGAGATGGAAAGTTGGTCGGAGAACGTGATGGTGGAATCACGCCTGATTCTTGACTGCACCACGGAGATCATGGCACCACGATCATTGCACTCCAGTTGGGGTAATGACGAAGTACTGAAAAGATATGAGCCCAAGTTTCTATACCAGCGCGTTGACCTACGTACGCATGCGATGATCCAATGGAGGTGCCAGACGACGTGGAGTAGTTGAATAGACCGGCAAGCGACCAGTATGCGCGACGGTAATTTTGCCGTGCCTCATCCGCAAAGCCAAAGAACGCGAAGAAGAGGAAGGCACATAGGACGAGCGACCAGCGGGACAGTTCGGGGCCGATAGCGGAAGATGGGCTATGCTTCCATACGCTGCTTGGGACCTGCATAATCTTGGAATAGTAGCTGTGGACGTCAGCCCAGCTCACCCACGGCCCCAGACCCGACTTGATTACCAATGATATGTAAAACGACCCTAGCGGAATAGTCCCAAGTATCTCAACACCAGCAAGCATCATCAGGCGGATGTAGAGACTCCGATTTATGCCACATTTGGAAGATATTATCTCTTTGAGCTGATGCTGACGCTTGTAGAGATAATAGATGGTCCTGACTGTTGATAATGAGCCGCAGCACTGAAGGGGGGAGGTAAGGCCGGATACTTACCGCAGTACACGAGAGACACACAGCCGATTGCAACGGGCCATGCCCAGAAGAGAGGTAGGGAGGGTGTCCTCAGCACTGTATGTAGGATGGGCCCGAAGTCCTCTAAGATGACGTAACGCCGTCCCGACACAACATATTCTGCATCGCACCTATTTAGACAAATGACTGTGAAGAAGATCACTCAGCGCACTCACGAGCTGCCATCTGGAGAATTGGGATCCCGAGACCAATGAGAAGGTCAATGATGACTTCACGGCGTTTCCCTGCGCGTGTGGCCATACTGGTCTGGACAGTGGAAATCTTGTAGAGGCGACGGTTGATACAAAGGGAGCAAGCTGGGATCGCGGCGTTAAGCCCGACTTGAATGCGTGTCGCTGTCGAGTCTATCAACGAACGTACGGAAAGCAGCACATCAGGCGCTTACCGATGTCACAGTAGACTGGAGCCCTGTTGACCATGTTTTTGTTCCATATGATCGAGTTGATGCACTGTATCAGACACCCGAGACCAGTCCACGCCATGTACAAGCATGTTCCGATGTTCCGAGCTACGGCGTAGATTCTTAAATTCCGTACTTGGACCATTCGTACATTAAAACTAACCTTCAAGATGCCAGTACATGGGAATAACACACATGACAAAGCCAATGAAAGAAAATACGGTATACAGCTCATTGGGAGGTGGCTGCATTGCAGTTTTTGAATGGGGAAATCAAAGGATTGAAGCTGTGAGCAGAGGAAATGGGAGCTTTGAAAGGAAACCGAATGTCTGCTGGTACCTCGACAGCAGAGGGCGGAGGAAGGGGTGAGTGCTAGTGTGTATGGGAGGCATCTGAATGGCGCCTTGGGATGGTGGGAATAATTGCCAAGACCGAGCAGAGAGGTACAACCAAGGTAAGTTTAAGTTGACCCGACTGGCGCAGCATAAATTGATGCCCGCGCGGGGCCACATGATACGTTATCAGAAGGTAAGTTGGCAGATCGTCAGAAGCTGAAACTGGGGGCGTAGGATCACATGGTTGTCCCAAGTCACGGTTTAGTTACCGGCCCCAATCACGTTGGTACTACAGTGGATGGCACGTCCAATGTCATGTGCTACTGCTATGTTATTCCACGGCCCTTTTACCTCACCATGTATCCTGTCCTACCAGGGAGGGCGAGCTCTCTCATTGCACAAGATCCGTGTCCTGGAAGCATAGCCAACCCACGAAGTTTCTCGTTCTGTGACAGCTGTCCACCATTCCCAGTCCAAGGTCCCTTACTGGGAGGGGGAATGTCGAATTTTGAGTGGAACCAGTATGATTAGTGATAGACTCATCAAACTGATATGCAATCAGCGGAAACCAATGAACGCTGGGGGCTCCGTACATTCTACTAGAGCTGCATAATCACCAAGCCAGCTGAGCTGTAGCGCCAGGGGCGATGCACGTCCAAGTCGCCTCGTCACAGCGACTTGCCATGAATCCATTCTCGCTCGCAGCCATGAATGCATCCTCAACAATTGTCACCGTGTCTTCTCCTTCCTCCACTGGTGTCGAGTCGGTCTCCTGCGCAGCCAAGAATGTGAGGGTGTTCTTCGCTATGCGAGGCCAGACCGTGGGCACGACATCGTCATTGGGACGGTGAAATAGCTAATCAAAGGGGATGAGAATTTATTTATCAAAGGGTGTCATGCAACAAGTGGCGCACCTGAACGGATGTGCCCTCCCCGGGAGCTGTCTCCGTCTCAAGTGCCATTGTCCCCCGCGAGGGACCGCCAGACATGATGTGATGCACTTCCCATAGGTCACCGTCACGCAGCACACCGAGATAAAACTCGTCGTCCTTGGCTGCTTGGCCCGTGAGTGCACTCTTCTCGATCGCGGAGATGAGGAGGGTGGTGGGGTTCATGTTATCGAGCTCGTTGACAAGGTTGCCCTCTGCTCTATGTGGAGGTGGCCGTGTATCATAGTTATAGAGGGCGCCATCGAAGAAAAGAAACATACCGAGTTACTTTAAGTGGCTCGGATATGGCGCGCAGGCCATGAAATGCTGTTTGCAAGGCTGGTCGTGGACCAACTGACAGTGCCAACCCAACAGCACCAGAAGAGTTCACTGAACCATTATACATAAGTGTATACGGCCTTCCCGTCACGAAGGGCGTGGAAGAACCAAAAAGGCCTAACTTCGAAGGGTAGATCAGCCCGGGACCATGACCGCGAGAACCGCGTCGAGGAGGACGGACCTTGGTCGCGTGTGAAAAAAAGGAAAGTGATTCATTGAGACCCTGAGGAGCATTGTCTGAGAGGGTGATGATTGTATGCACGTCCTCTTTTCTATCGCTTGTCAGAGTTGTCACACAACGGGACAAGGAAACCGAGGAGTGGAGCGCACCTAAGTTCCCGTAGTGCTAAGGGCAATACGTCGCCTTCTAGGCCGCGACTCCATATTCTCTCCCAATCTACATTTTCCGTCAACCCAACATCAACACCTCGATCATCCTCCTTGCCCTTCTTCCGCATCGCATGCCATCTCCCCACTTGTGTCTCCGGCTGCCCAGGTATGTCACTACGGAATAGCGTGGCATCTTCTTTGCGAAAAAATGCCAACGAGCATCCGATGGGTGCGCCGGAGTGGCTCGCTGCGGAGAGGCATCCGACGCTTCCGGACGAAGAGAGAGAAGAGAGAGCGGAGACGAGAGGAGAAAGGGACGAGATGGGAGTATTTGTGGAGAGTGTGAAAAGGAGCGGGTGGGCGGCGAGTTCTGCGGGAAGGCGCGATATATGTGTGAGTATGGAAGCCGGGTTTCGGGCGAGCACGGTGCTTGAATACAGCATATTCGTTGTGAGGTCGTCACAACAAGCGTCAAACCTTAACTGTTGATACGATCTTCCCTATGGAACGATGGCACGAAAAAGACTGGAAGGTGGCAGAGCAGTAGCGCGCAAGTCGGTTGGGAGGAGGGGCATTCCGAGTCAGTTGGCCCACGCGCTTTCCTCGTAGTAAGTCTCAGTCACGGTGACGCTCGACCTTCCTTCCGACATACGTGGCGTCCCAGAGCAGCAATGGTATCTAAATCTGGACTGCGGGCATATAGAATCTCTTTGTGCGGACCACTCTCAGCATCTTGTTATTTTCTTATCGTCGTTCCTATTGTCTAGTCCGAGTCCTCGTTTCCCTGCTCGTGGTCATCCTTTTTCCCTAGGTTACCGAATGTCCACGTCCGGACGCTCTCTACAGGAGGTGTTCACCCCTTGACAAACACCCTTGGTTACATCGACTCTGGCACGAATTTCTCCAAACACACAATTTTCTCTTTGCACAGATACAGTCATCTCATAGCATGTTGCTCATCCCGGGGTTACATCCTGGTAACGAGCTGGAAGATATCACAGTCCCTGCCCTGTATTAAACGATTTGGTCTTTGCGCCTTTGACGAAAGGGGGGCAATCTGTTCTCGCGTCATGACTTTACCGGACGCTACCAATGGCACACCTTTGCGTTCGTATGACTTTGTACTGGACATCCCTACTACTCAAGGTCCTCATACTCTTACTTTGCGTTACATGTGTCTAGACACACTACCTTCTAAAATCTCCGGCTCCTGCTTTCCTGGCCTCTTTCACGCGGATCCCGGCAGCAGATTTTTGGACCTCTTCACTGGAAGTAACGCACCGCCGCTCGGATACTCCGTACTCTACGTACCGCACCACACATTTTTATCCCATATCGTGATACGCCTATCTGACGCCAACACAATCGTTGTGCCATGGATAACATGGGGTCCAGGGAACCCGTCTCATGCACGTAACCGATCAGCCCCTCTACGGACACATCGGTTTGAGGAGAACATGTGATATCATGCTCTCGCCGAGGCACCAGCGGTCCATGTAAGGGGAAAAGGAGACACTACATGTCATAGACTATCACCCGCAGCGCAGTGCTCGCGTGCTTGCCACACAAAGACATACACTTTCCATGCACGGCGGATATCCGAACAAAAGGATCCGGTCCACAGAGGAGCAACGATCGAATACCAGCACGTCGCTGGGTGTAGAGACTCCAATACTCCCAAGGACATACCATTACCGGACGGAAACTAGTCTAGATATACTCAATGCATTCCTGGGGAAGACGTGCTGGCACTTTTTGAGGTGGGTTTTACCTCCCTTGACGGTATGGCTCACCGGTGTCTATACACTACTAGTATTCATTAGATAGCGACCTCAATTTCAGGACAGGAAGGGTGTTCTATCATCCTATCCAGTTATTATGGCTGCTGTATAGGTTGTACGCTCGTATGGGATCACGGGGGCAATCTGATTACAGCTTGACATGGACAGCAGCGATCTGCATGCAGACTTCCAGTTCCATCAACTTCCATGTTATCGTTCTTGCTGATAGGGTTTGGCCTATGCCCAGACCCTGATGAACCAAATAGTGTTGGCATCAAGTTCTCAACAATCTCATAACGGGAACAAAGCCACGGAGCCTTCGAGACAATTTCGACGATCACCTTCGTTATCCAGCGGCTGCAAGTCGCCAGTCCTTTGTTTCGGTTTCAGTGCGAAGCACACTTCGAGAGAAGCCCAGCGCTAGAGCGGATGGGTGAGCGGATTGGACTCGGAGCCGAGCTATTTGATTTGCTCAATTCTGTGCCGAACTTCGTCCCGTAATTTCTGGATCTGTAAACGCTGTGAGGCGTAGTGGACAATTGTGCACTTCTTGATCCTTTCAGCGCGTGGCTACTTTTCTATGAGCAGCTCTGGAGGTTGTGCTGCGTCAGGGCATGATTTGTGCCCGGATATTCGGTTTAATCAGCCGGCCCCCGGTTTGTGGTTTGTGGCATGTGCCTCACGTGACTATATAATCTCAATTATAGACCTCTAGTAGTACCGTGACCGCTAGTGCACTGTGACGTTTTTGCAAGTTGCGCTATCGCCATCGCGATCTCTCTTCGAGCTTCAACCATAGTACTGTGAGCTCTCTATTTATCTGGCACTTCTCTCCTCTTGATGACATCTGGTAGATATTTGGCTGGCATATCCGTTCTCCATTGGTAATTGCTTTCTATGGACTCAGACACCCTTACGGTCTCTTTTCGCATTCAAGACCTGAGCTTCCAGGAAACCACAATTTCTCCTATCTGCACCTCTGTGCAACCCTCGAATGTGTTATTGAGCGTAAGATAGCCCTTTGTGTCCCACGTGTCCACCTTATTACATCGTAAATTCGTAATTTGCGATCATGTTGTTCCTGGGACCGCCTCGTATAGTATTTAGTGACGAGACATCCCCGCACGCAGTGACCCCGCTGCACTGACAGCAGACCCATAGAAAATGGCGAAGAAACGTATAAGCGACCTGGATGCCAGCCCTTGTTATAATCGATGCTCCTCGAAGATCTCAGGCTGCCGGGCCCCAGATAGCTTGACTTGTCGGCACGAACTGTGGCCTCTTCGTTTGTGGCGAGGGCTCTTTGTCTTCAGAACAAGAATATACCTGGAAGATCTTGCATGTCCACGACCGCACAACGCCGTCTAGGTAAGCTTGCCTTCGCCGCCAAACTTGATTGTCTCCATCTAATTCTAACTCAGTGGTCCCATATTTCTCGGCCACAGCCCCTGGAACACATTTGCATCCAATACAGGGTTCCGCTAAGTGACGAAACTTTGAAGATGCCCAGACAGGGGTGCAACGGGAGCACGACATTCCCCGCTTCTGTAGTTGATACTGTGCCAGTACCGCGGCCCTCCGGACCTCCGCCCTTTGATGCGACATCCGGGTCCACACAGCACGCACCGATCCAGATCCCCATGGAGTTCGCCCTGCATCGGCCACAGAAGCTGCTCCTGAAGGTCTGGACAACGCTGCGCGAGCTCTTCACTGCACGCAGGGAGACACCTCTATAATGTTTTAATCGTACCTTATTTTGCCTTCTGAGAATGAAAGCACCGATTGAGGAAGACTTTCATGTCGAAGGGGAACGTGTATCTGCCTGCATGATTTCGATCGGCTTACTCCCTTCTTCCTGACATTCATCTTTAGGGCAGTGAACGTACTCTAATGCCATACAAATGTCACGCAAACCAGAGTTTCTCTTTCTCTTCTTTGTCGACTCACACTTAAGGTTTCACACGCACATTGTATATCCATATCTATCTCTATTGCAAGAGGGCTAGCGACAAATAATACATAAGATATAAGGTAGTGTAATATCGTCATACCCCAAGGTGGCGTGCCCACATGAGTATCGCAGCCGCAAACATGCTATGAAGTGGCTGACGTGGATGAACAAAGATACATAAAAGGGATTCGGAGTCCGGAAGACAAAGTAACATGGTTTAAAGGATGCGACAAGTTCAGACTGTGTCAGCAGCATCGGAGAATAAATTAGATGTTGACGATATGGTTGAGCTGGCTGTGTCAGGGATTTGTCGTGGAACAGATGCAGGAACGATCCCCGAGGTAGTTTTGGGCGGCTGAAGTGACTGGCCCTGTGATCCGTCCGCGGAGCTGGATGCAGATGGTGCGATGGACTCCGAAAGCGAAACTTGATCGATTGCAACGTCGAGCTTCGGCTCGCTAGGGGTGGAAATGGACGACATGGACAGTTGGTCGGAGAACGAAACAGTGGAATCGCGCCTGATTCCTGCCTTCACCACGGAGACCATGGCGCCACGATCATTGCACTCCAGTTGGGGTAATGACGAAGTACTGAAAAGACATGAGCCCAACTATCAATACTAGCGCGTTGACCTACGTACGCATGCGACGATCCAATGAAGGTGCCAGACGACGTGGAGTTGAATAGCCCGGCAAGCGACCAGTACGCGTGACGATAATTTTGCCGTGCTTCATCCGCAAAGCCAAAGAACGCGAAGAAGACGAAAGCACATAGGACGAGCAACCAGCGGAACATCTCTGCCCCAAGAGTGGAAAATGAGTCATGCTTCCATACGCTGCTCGGGACTTGCATAATCTTGAAATAGTTGCTGTGGACGTCAGCCCAGCTCACCCACGGCCTGAGACCCTTCTCGATGCCCCGCACTATGAAAACCGACCCTAGTGGAATTGTCCCAAGTATCTCAACACCGGCAAGCATCATCAGGCGGATGTAGAGACTCCGATTTATGCCACATTTGGAAGATATTATCTCTTTGAGCTGATGCTGACGCTTGTAGATATGATAGATAGTCCTGACTGTCGATAATGAGCCGCAGCACAGAAGGGCGAAGGTAATGCCAGACACTTACCGCAGTACACGAGAGACACACAGCCGATCGCAACGGGCCATGCCGAGAAGAGAGGTAAAGTGGGTAACCTCAGCACTGTATGATGGAATGGCCCGAAGTCCTCTAAGATGACGTAACGCCGTCCCGACACAACATACTCTGCATCGCACCTATTTAGACAAATGACTGTGAAGAGGATCACTCAGCACACTCACGAGCTGCCATCTGGAGAATTGGGATCCCGAGACCAATGAGAAGGTCAATAATGACTTCACGGCGTTTCCCTGCGTGTGTGACCATACTGGTCTGGACAGTGGAAATCTTGTAGAGGCGACGTTGGATACAAAGGGAGGAAGCTGGGATTGCGGCGTTAAGCCCGACTTGAATGCGTGTCACTGTCGAGTCTGTTAACGAACGTACGGGAAGCAGCATATCAGGCGCTTACCAATGTCACAGTAGACTGGGGCCCTGTTGACCATGTTTTTGTTCCATATGATCGAGTTGATGCACTGTATCAGACACCCGAGACCAGTCCATCCCATGAACAAGCATGTTCCGATGTTCCGAGCTACGGCATGGATTCTTAAATTCCGTACTTGAACCATTCGTGCATTACAACCAACCTTTAAGATGCCAGCACATGGTAATAGCACACATGACAAAGCCAATGAAAGAAAATACGGTATATAACTGATTGGGAGGTGGCGGGATCATGATTGCAGTTTTTGAATGGGGAAATCAAAGGATTGAAGGTGTGACCAGAGGAAATGGGGAATTAATTTGAAAGGAAACTGAATGTCTGCTGGTGACCCGACGGCAGAGGGTGGATGAAGGGGTGGGTGAGAATGGGAAGCATTCTGAAGGAGAGCTTTAAGTCACTTAAGTGCAAGGGATACCCCCAGACGATAAACACAAGTGGAATGAAATTACCCTTATGTTCCTAGTCTAGATTGATACACCGAGATCCCAGAGGGGGGCGTGAGGTGTTTGGGCGCCGTGCCTTCGTTAACTCAGCTTCCTGAGGTTTACGGCTAGAGTCGCTAGACACGGCAAGCCTCGATGGACGCCTTAGGATGGTGGGAATAGAGGCACAACCAAGAAAGGCAAGTTTAAGTTGACCCCACTGGCGCAGCATAAATTAATGCCCGGCGCAGGGCCATCATACATCTATCAGAAGGTAAGTTGGCAGATCGTCTCCACTGGGTATGTAGTGAGCGTAAAAAGAACCCTATGTTTTGGTCACATGGTTTGACTGTATATGGTAGCCGGTGGGGTTAGTTGGCAATAAGACAGCCGCTCTGCTCAACCCAACCTCAAAGGAGTGGTTATTTATGCAGACCATCGTGACAATCCTTCTCGCTCTGCCTCCTTATTTTTCTCTATCCATTCATCTCTCTCATTGAATACAGCATCGGCGCCGACAGGACGTTTGTATCGTGGTGAATGGCCCCAAAAAGGAAGGCGTCGTACGTAGTTCCCACGGACTGTCGAACAGAATAAAGGTACACTGGCACCGTACGCAGCTCCCCTCCACGTATCATATCATTCGGGCGATGTGACCGCATCAATCCGCTCTCTCGCTATCCCCCATATTGTAGCGTTAGTTTGTTCTCCTGTGAAGCTTATCGGGAGAACGAGATGACGAATATCACTACCTTAGTACCTTTACAATCTCTTGCACGTTGTCTTCTCGGGGGAATCTCGGCCACATGCTTGCTTTTTCTATGTGCTCTACCGCTGGTCCACTGCCTTTTCTCTTCTTGCCGCTAGCTTGGCACTACTCCCCCGTCAGGCCACAAATGTCACCCGTGAATGATTGAAACTAATACTAGGAACACTAGCTGCCAGTGCCTTGCTGCTCCAATCCCATCTCAAGTGGACTCGGCCCATGCACTGTGTATTTGTGGGTAGGATGCTTGCAAGGTCACCGAGATTGTGAACGCTTTCCCTTAACTTTTAAAACCCCGTTCATTTCGCATCAATCTTCTTCAGACCCTGTCAATGAGTCCCAAGTGATGTTGAGAGTGTCGATTAGCGGACTGATCGCTGCCCTGACGATGTTCATGAATTCATTGCCAGTAGACTCCACCCCTGTCGTGGATTTGACCTCCTCATTTCCAGAAGCTGAAACCCAACCTCTGCTGCCATCACCGAAGTAGACGCCGCTGTTGGCATTCTGTAACCTTTAACGCGACACCATCAATTCCCTTCATAACCCCCGTCCGCCACCTTCAAATGAAAGGACTAATTGCGCAACCTATCACCACTTCCATTTCTGTCATCCCTTCAAGTTCCTAGATTTGACATTATCACTCATTTGGGTTGTGCCATTCTGATCTCATTCGCGATCGACGGATCCACATTCCTTGGGCACAGTCTTTCATGGGTGGATGCTTATACGCCTCTATATGACAACGTGTTTTTTGGGCTACTTCTACTTCCGCTCGTTATTTATGCAAATGTGGGAGAGTTCGTCGCCAGCGGTCTCTGCATTATTACTTCGATACCTTCTGTAACAGATTGGCTCATCTTACAGGTCAATTTGTACCTCGCATTTTCGATCGGGTTTCATGGTTTTTGTACTGTATGAAACAGAACCAAAGACCGTTGCGGCAGCGAGCATGATCACGGTGCCTTTGTGCTTGACAGGTTGACACGTCATCTTCGTGCGGCGGCCCGGGCGCCGTCAGGCTCCTCCCGCGGCTCCTCCCCTGTGCCTGCCGGCGGCCTCGCTGCACCATCGGTCTTGCCAGACCTCTTCGCTTGCTTCTGCTGCCTCTCCGCTTGCCCATGTCGCCTCCCTGCTTATCTGCAACACCTACCTGCTTCCCGCCTACTCTTCTGCGCCGTGCCGTATCCCCTCAGGCTCCTGCTTGTTCTGCCTACACTACTGCCTTGTCTTTGTCCTCAGTCCTGTTCTTCCATCGTCTACCTCCATCACCCTGCGCCGTGTTACTTGCCCGTGACAGCGGTCTCGACCTGCTTCCACTGTGGCCCTCTCAATCCAACCTCAGTGCCTCGACCCTCCTTCCCAGACTTCCCGTCCTTCTATCGGATCGTATACCATCTCCGTACTTGCGTCTCTAGCCACCCGGATATATCGTTGCAGAATGGCGTAGTGTCTTTTTGGGAAAAAAAACGCCAGCGCACATATGCTTGGAGGGCCAGACTGGGCCGCTACGGAGACGAGGGGAGAGCGTGAATGGACTCAAAATGGGTGCCAGTGCGGGACCCGGAGTTAAGCGGGAATTTGAAGGCATGAGACTTGCAATATATCGCTTTATACGACTCGGAAGAAGCCTAAAGTTGCTGCAGCACTCTGTATACGAGTCTAAATCTCGTGTCCCTCCTCATTCCGATCATGCCGGAGTACACGAATACAACACCAATCGCATATCGAAAGTTCGGCCCACTAATTGCGACACTTAACTTCTGCCCTCACAACGTGTGGCGGCATACCAAACAGTGTGGCCCAGGGTAGCGGCCGAGGCGATTAAAACACTCTGACTTTCTGGAAAAGCGCAGCATAGTCTCAGCCAGACGACTCTTCTTATTCGAAGGGATTTCCGCTGCTGCTGTTGCTACGATTTCCTTCGGACCTACATGCCACCGGCACAGCAATGGTATCTGGATTTGGACCGCGAGCATGGGGGACCCCTTGGTACAGACGACTCTCAGGATCTTCTTATTTTCTATTCGTCAGCTCCTGATGTTGAGACCTCTTGTTTGTCCACTGACACCCAGTAGTTTATCATTCTCAGGAATCCGAACATGCACGTCCGGACACTCTCTACTGGTGGGGTCCATCCCCAGACAAACACCCTCGGTTACGTCTACTTAGCCACGGACTCTGTCTTCCGTAGGTCAATGCGCTGGTTTCGAATTTTGAGCTCATGTATTTTCAGTACTTCGTCTTTACCTTAACAACCGTGACATTCTTCGGATGCCATTGACATTGTCTGAACCTGTCGCATTCATCAAAACATGTTGCTTTGTTCTTTGCACTTCCGAGCCCCTGAGACTTGGACTGGTCAATAACAGATCAGGCATTTTGGCCGTATTTGTGGATACTGTAAATATTCAAGTTTCAGCTCTCGCCTGGCTCTCGACGTGAGCTGGCAGGAACTTCTGAGGGCGTGGTTTCGTATTGAGCAGAGGGTCTTGGACTAAGAGACATATTATCATATCCTTTGCGCACACCGTTTATACCCATGTCATGTGCCGTGAGGGTCCCCTCGAGTTTTCCGGGTCTGGGACGGAAACTTGCCGTTATACTTACGGCCCGGGACGGCAGTGCAAAATAGGTGTCACGTGTTCCATTTCATTGTCAGCTTGTGTTCAAGCTTCAATTGCCAAGTGGGCCAGGCTCCTCTCAAAATTGAAGCTCACACGATCCACTCGGACCACTCCACCGCCATCCCATTGCAGGCAAAAGTATGCCTTCTTGAGAATAGGCTATAGTGCACACGCGGGGAAGATAGACGGGAGACACACTCTTCGCCCTATTCATGGGCGTGCTCGGTTCCACACGTTACATAATAATCAGCAATTATCTTATCTTATCAGAGTCAGGTCCAACCTCGCCCGCCTAGTGACTAAGAGGTAACCAGCTTGGTACACGAATCATATTGATCCACAATATAATGTTCAATTGTAATTAGATTAGAACCATCCTGGTAGGCTGGTACTATGATCGAAAAGATAGCACGATTAGGGGCGAGTGAGACGGGCAGGAACAGTAATCACGAGACGCTTCTTGTTGGGCTCTAAGCTAAGTATACGCCACTTTGTCACGTCGCTGCGGCGGCGTAATAGGTTAGTACTTCCATGTGTTGCGAAGATACTGTAAATACCCCACCGCGGCGCCTAACACTGTAATATCTCCAGCAGTGCGGAGAAGTCAGACTTTATTAGGTCCCTTAGGAGCCAGAGGAGATCGAGGACGAGCCGAGACAGGACGGGCTCCGGGGGTGAACCTGAGTGCCATGCAGCCTTAGTCCTTGGATTCAAGCTAACTGAGAGTTGACATCCACCACCGCCCTCCATCGACTCAGACTTGGACCAGTCCAGTATATCAATTCACGGCGTATCGAAAGAGGTGTTATAACTGGGACCAGTGACAATGAATCGCGGGTTCCACGGCGACGGGTAGCTTTCGCATTATTTACATCAGGAGGCGATAAAAAGGCGGATTTGAGCCTGTACATACCCGTTCGATAATACCCTATATATCCCTCAATGCGCGCCATACTCCGACAATAATTCTGCGATCTTCCTCTGTCTACTTGCTAATGACATTTGAAATGTCGTCCAGCCTACGTCGTTATGCAAATGAACGTTTGCGCCCCGTTCTAGTAACGTAGTCACCAGCTTGACCATTTCGAGATAACCATGACGCGATGCGATATGCAACGGAGTCCAGTGGTCCTGTTTCCTTGCATTTACATCAGCGCCTTTATCATGTAACAGTCGCGCGATGTCAAGATATCCGTATAGGGATGCCAGGTGCAACGGAATCCACCCATCCTGGTCTTGGGACGTCACGTCCGCCATGCTCGATCAACATCTCTGTGACCTCAGGTCTTCCTTTCACCGATGCCACATGCAACGAGGTCCAGTCAAATGCGCTTCGTTCGTTGACATCTGCACCATGACTGAGTAGTGACCATACAGTGTCGGGGCTTCCCTGTTCTGATGCCGTATACAACGAAATCCTTTCACTTTCACTGTCGACAGCATTTGTGTTCTCCTCACTCCTGAGGGACGACTCCACGACGTCAGAAGGCAGCTTCTCCGTTATTTGCGTTTGTATCGACAGCTGCTCCGTGGTCGAGTAACTGTTGCACAATGTCGAGATGTCCCCAAGCCGAAGCTGACATCAATAGCGTGTGGCGTTCGTTGGTAGGGGAGTTCACAGCGGCACCATTCTGGAGTAACAGCTGCACGATTTCCAGACGGCCGTATCGCGAAGCCAACAACAATGGCGTCCAGTCTTCATTATCAGGGGAGTGCACAGCGGCACCATTCTGGAGTAATAGCTGCACGATTTCTAGATGGCCGAATCGTGAAGCTGACATCAATGGCGTCCAGCCTTGGTTGCTAGGGGAGTCCACAGCGGCACCATTCTGGAGTAATAGCTGCACGATTTCCAGATGGCTGGATCGCGAAGCTGACTTTAATGGCGTCCAGCCCTCGCTGTCAGGGGAATCCACAGCGGCACCATTCTGGAGTAACAGCTGCACGATTTCCAGATGGCCGGATGCCGAAGCTGACAACAATGGTGTCCGGCCTTCGCTGTCGGGGGAGTCCACAGCGGCACCATTCGGGAGTAATAGCTGCACAATTTTCAGATGGCCGGATCCCGAAGCTGACACCAATGACGTCAGGCCTTCGCTGTCAGGGTCAGGGGAGTCCACAGCGGCGCCATTCTGGAGTAACAGCCGCACGATTTCCAGATGCCCGGATG
>QLOS01002173.1:0-12245 GCA_003313725.1 Russula sp. MG48 | reverse complement strand
CAAACGACTTAAATATCTATCTACCACTTCCCACAGCACCGCCAGCTACTACTTTCTCCCCCCACTGGCAACACCAACACCGCCTCCGCCTCCACGGCTGCCCCTAGCCCCTCCGCACCTTCCGCTCGAGCTGCTGCCGCTCATGCGCGTCACCGACTATTCTATGTTCATACTCGCAGTTGGGCAGGGCACCTGCGCATGCGCCAGTCGGGACGGCAGCGGATGTCATCCACCAAATTACTGTTGTCCACCCTGTATGACAGCCTTACCCCCACGGATCGCTGCGAGGCGATAAATTCTCGAAAGTAGTTCAGTGAATCCGACACATTGACACCCCACAAGATGGACTTCTAGTATCAGAGAAATGGTAACCTGCCATTTGAAAAGAACGTGGACTCCTGCGTGCGATACAAGCTTGTCGAGGGCAGAAGGAATTAGTAGGCCAGGTAACCAGTGGGGGCTTGATACATTCAAATGGGCAAACAAACCGGTACCTTTCGCGCTATACCACACCCTGAACCCACCATGGATTCCTTGCCTGGCACTGGTACGTCGAGTCTTGGTTCTGTCATCCATGGCGACTTCTCTGGAGGTCCCACAGCGCCCAGAGATCAACCAAATGGACACGAGGGTCTGGTGGGACATTATAAGGCACCCAAAGTTGACTCCAGCTATGCTCGGCGTGGCGTCGGATCAGCTGGGTGCCTTGACTCGGCATCGGGTCGCGAGCGACGTCGACACCGCGCGTTCACACATGCCCTGGAGACCATTTCTACCTGTTGCCATTCGCAGCCGGATCCTGCAGGGAGCTTCCACCTCGTCTGGGATCGCGAGCAACCCGCGCGGATCTGCATCGACTTGGGCTGGGCAACACTTCGAGACTTCCGGCTTTGGCCCTCTGGGCAGCCCATTTTGACGAGGGAATGTGGCTGTAAAACTGTAGGACGCGTGGCTAGGATTGCGATGATTGGGACGACCAAAAAATGGGCAGGACTTGTGGTGACGGCTCGACGTCCTTGGACTGACGTCGTGGTGCAGTTCGCGACTCTGAGCTTGGTAGACAGAGGGGTCACCATTCACGCTCCCCTGGCCATAATCCTTCGTCCTAGAACCACATCTCTTCTCACGTCGGCGTGGCTCCCCAAGCGACACATCTCAGAAAACAATCATTCCCATCTCGTATATATGGACACGTTCTCGGTGCATGCCCGCATGAACGACGATGTGTCGCCATTCGAGCGCTACCGAGTCGGGTACATGCTTTTGCAACTCGCAACTCACCGCAGCACCTGGACCCGTTCCCGGGGGCCATTAGGACCCGGCGGTTGCAACTTCCAAGAACCAGCTGGGTCTTCGCTGATCCATTGTGCATGTTGATCGTCTCGTTGACGTTCACATCCTGCACTTTCTGGCCATTCTTTGTGCACCAAGCTTGTTGAGCGGCTTGCCTCCCTCAGTTGCCTTCGCTCTGCTGTCGGTAGTATACCAAAATCTTTTGACACGTCACCATAATCGTCACTAGGGTCTCTCATCAAGCCATTTGGGTACTATAGTTAGTAACAGCACCCTTCGCGATCTCCTGCTACCGTGGCCCTTCGCTCTACTATTAACGAACTACGTGACCGCGAACTTCCCGACGATAATTCCGGGAAGACTGCCTGCTTTGGGTGTTGCAGATGATCCCCGTTTTTCAACAGTATACCCCATGACACGATGCTGCTGTAACGTCGATGGGGCCACCCCAGTATCCCCAACTCTAAACCTCAAGAAAGAGTCCTCCCGTCTCTTAAAGTAAAAAGGGAAAGACAACACTATCTTTGAGGGTCGGCCCGTCGACAAATAAACTCGACAACTTGTGGTTAGGCTATGGTATGCAAGTGTAGAAAGAAGGTCGGACATCACCGGGCGCTCTGCCCAAGGGATATAGAACGTTGTGTATGAATGTGGGACTGGTGCACTCGATGAATCAGTAAAAGCATCGCGGGTATTGTTAGAGGAAATGCTCACTTCCAGAAGATGGTTCGGGAATCATGACATGAAGCCGAATCTTGAATGTCTGCTAGGACCGGGAGGATCCGATATGGTTGTTGTAGCGCGTGAAAGGCGCGCCCGCGAGTTCGAGAATGAACAAGGGGGTTGTCAGAGAGAAAAAGAAACGACCGGCAAGACGAGAAAAAGCCAGTCGCGTCGACGATCAGGGAGAGAGAGGTTTTGTAACAGAGACGAAAGGAGTCCTTCGACACGAAGATTTCAGGACGCTGGACGGCGCAGCGGCTCGGTTGGGCATCGAGAGGTGAGGTGTCGGGAAGTTCGAAACTAGGAGAAAAGCTCAGAGGGATTCGCGCCAACGGATAGAAGGGAAAAATGTCCAGAAGGAGAGTGCTTGCCTCTGAGGAGGCCTCTCTGAGGTTTATGTATCTGTGCGTGCGTATCTAGTTACAAAGCAAGTAACTGTCAACGAAAAGGAATAAGCAGTATCGCGGAGAGACGAAAAGGGTGGGCGCCACGGAAGTCCGGATGCGAAGCGAAGTCAGAAGCGATGGCAGTTGCTACCTAACCACATGGTTAAGAGGGGATATGAAGAGCTAACGAACGATGTGGGTCGTCCATAGATGGGTTAGATAGAGATTGAAGGGAATGTGAGTTTTTGTAGCAGTAGTACGGCGAGAGGTGAAACCGGTAGTCCGAGAGTGCTCAGCACCGGCCGGGATGTGAGGATCCGGATGAGGAGGGGCGCGCTGACGACGGCAGAGGCGGTGCAACCTTAACATTGTCATCGTTATCATAACGCCAAGCCTGCGAGTTGTGGACACGTGGATGGCGGGACGCACACGTGCTGATGCGGACGCGGAGGATGGCAGCGGGAAGATCACCATCGCGTGGCATCGTAGGTTGGGGTGGATGCGGCTACGGCTACGGCTGTAGTTGCGATCGCGATATCTTGAGAGTAGAAGCTAATTGATCTTCGTTTGGGGGTGCATGCACTGGTGACAATAGGGCGGCGGCTCAGATAGTGTTGGTGCGTGGCGGAGAACGTGAATATCTATCGGGAAATATAAGCATTCTCACCCGCCTCCAGGGTCAGTCAACTTGCATGCACCCCCCATCCTCTGTCGCTTCGCAGGTGGGTCCAGGTCCATGCTAACTTTCGCATCCTTCGTGCTGTTGCATCTCAGAACTACACCCAATCTCACCTGACGGTCCCAGAAGACGCATCACACCAGTCGTGGAAGCCGAGGGAGTGGAGGGGTTCCCAATCTCAGCGAGCACGGGCGTCTGTTGTTGCACCGGCGCTTCTGCCTTGATTTTCTCAGCATAGTTGAGTACTAAGTAAGTTAGTCTGTGCTCGTACTCGCAGTTCGGCAGGGCACCTGCGCTTGCGCCAGTCGGGACGGCAGTAGATGTGATCCACCAAACTACTGCTGTCCACCCTGTATGACATCCTTACCCCCACGGATCGCTGCGAGGCGGTAAATTCTCGAAGGTGGCTGGGCAGCGAACCTGCCGAACATGGAGTACAAGTGCGGCCCGTTTCATCGAGGGGTGGGATGCGGAAGTGCGGGAGGAAGGTGCGGACAGGACCGGGGAGTTGTGTACATGTCTGCGGTAGGAGGTGCTGGTGCGGAAGCGGAGGATGGGCGATGGCGGGACTATCATCAGGCCCGGCGTCGGAGGTTAGGGTGGGTGTGGCTGCGGTTGTGGTTGTGGTCGCGATTGCGAGTTCTTGAGAGCGAAGCTAATCAGTATCCATTCGGTGGGGACTTTCCGCCCGCGCTGGTAGCGGTGGGGGCAGGGGTTGAGATCGTGCTGGTCGGCGGAGCAGTTTGAATAATCTACTCCCGGAATGTGAGTATTCTCATCCACCGTTAAAGATAAGGGGCACGCACCACCTGTCCTCTGCTGCTTCCAAGATGGGTGTGCCACCATGGACAGCCCGCGCAAAGTAGGCTTAAGTAGCCGTGAACCGTAACGCCGACAAGCTCTGTCCTGGAGCTCAAACACAAGCAGGACCATCATCAAGAGGTCAATCTGCAGCGCGTTCCTAGTGGGACCGCGGGACGCATTGAGGCAGTGGAGATGTGATGCAACTCAGTCGAGGATGGTGTTTGTATGGGCACTGTACGTGGTTCCATCATCCAAACCGAGCAACGCGACATCCTTGGGCGACTCTATCTGTTGTAAGGTTGCGGTGGTACAGTGTATTTTACGATAGAACGTTGGCAAAGAATTGTCTGATAGACTACGCGATCCAGCGAAAGGCGTCAATACTGGCAAGCTGGTTGTGTCCAAACCTGGCCCGGACTCTGCACCGAGCGCCGCCTCATCACGTGGGCTTCTCTGTTTGTGGGCCTCCAGTTGATCCTTCACGCCAATGGGAACCTGAACTGCAGCAGCAGGTATACGAAGCTTAGTCCTAATCTGGTTGATTACCCGCCATGGGTTCGCGCGCGGTCGACAGTAATCGTTTGACTCGATGATGACAATCCCATGACTGAATGCACACGTAGGCCCTTGCAGGAGAACACACCTGAACGCCAGATACTGTATATGACACCAAAACTGGGCCATCAAGCACACGCAACGCACGCCCGACTTCTATAATGAAATCTACATAACCTGTGTAAAGTCGGACCAGGGTGACCTCGAAGAGCAGAGTTTGAAGGAAAGTGAGGACAGACGCACCAGGGGTGCCGATGATATTGATCGCACACTTTTCCTGTTCGCCCGTGGCCGGTGACTTTGGGTCCTAGTCACAGAACGTTGCCTCCCTCTGGATCGTGATACCTTCCCCCGCTCAAGCTCCATACTATCCGTCTTTGCGCCGACTTTACCTATTCCTCTCACCTGGACCACCCATATAATCGCCTTAGCTGGGGGGCCGAAGGTTGAAGGGAGGAAGGACAAAGCACGGCGCTGTGGCCGGCGCCCGTGTAGAAGTCATAAATAAAGTGAGTGCCCCCGTCCGGCCCGCCACTGCGTCACCGGATCACCGGATTGTGGGACGCAACAAAAGTGCGCAAGTTGATGCAAGACAAAACCAAAATAGCTGCGGTAGTGTACATGTACATACATCAGGGTGAAATGTCATTCTTCCTCAATCAAGAACGAGAGTGGACAAGATGTGCGCGTGACTTGCGCGATCACCGACTCGGAGGAAGCGAGCGAAAATTATAGTTTGTGAAATCAAGGAAGAGCATGTGGAGATGGGATGGAAACGAAGAGGTATGTGATAACCATGAAAATCAGTGTGGTAATCTCCTCGAGAACTCGGATGTTTATGATCTTGATGAGGACAAGAGTTGGCATAGGTGTGGGTGCCGGCGAGAGATGACGACATGAATAAAGGCATACCATGTTCCGAATATCAGGATCGGTCTGGCTGCTCGCTGCAGCGCTCCCCACACCCCCTGGCTCACGACCACGTCCAATCCGAAATGAGTGAATTATCGACCACGGTCAAGTTCAGAGGGTGTCCTGCTACCTGTCGTTCATCGATGAATGGGGTAAATGCGTCCCGAGCATCGTCTCCCCCGGAATATCCAAGCTCCTCCAGGTTAGGAAGGAGCTCCAGCGGTGGCTCTCCATCGTCAGCTTGTAGAGAGCGAGCAAGTTTTCCAACGAGCTCATCTTGCACATGAAGAGTCTTCAAATTTCTGAACGGTCTGAGAAGTTGGCGCCACTGTGCGCGGTCGACCTCGTTGTGCCACTCTGACGATCGATTGTGCCTTACGTGGCTGAGCGTGAGTTTCTCCACAACAGAGAGTGCTGGCTGGAGTGTATCGAGAATCTGCGCTGTGGATGATACCTGCCAGTCGAGGTGTCTGCACATGACCTCCACCGTGAAGGGGTAGACCCTCTGTCCTCCAAGTGGGAATGCCACTAACTCAGCGAAATCATCATCGAAAGCGAGCTGAACGGTGCTAAAGCTGAAGGTTTCTGATGTGTTCATGAACTGCAAGAGACGTGGGACGGTGAAGGTCAGTTGATTGAAAAGCATAATTGTGAGATTGCTGAGGACAGGGACGCTGATCCGAGCGAGAAGGCCTTCCAGGTAAGCACTGACACCCTTGAATGAAAACCAGCGAAGGTTAGGAAGGGTGACGTGCGTTATGATCGGAGTATCCAGCAGTTGTCTTTCAACATGACGGTTGGGAAGAGGGGAGTAGAATCCGATCGCCAGGTTCTCCAGCTGGGGCATGAAGGAAAGCCGGGTGAGTAAATAACTTGGTGTGAAGTAGGCAGATGGCGGGATATCTAGAAGCCAGAGAGTGACGAGGCTCACGGTGGTCGTGAGTAGTGGAGACCCAATCGGAAGTGCAACGTGCCACAGATAGAGGTGGCGTAAATGGGGTGCTTGAAATGTTCTGGGAAGGACCAAGCTGCTTGTATCGTCTTTGATTGGAGAGCCAATCAACAAGCGTTCCAGAATTGGGAATTGCTCTTCCATAGTTGTGATGACCTTCCGCAATTTCGGGGATGGTAAAGTAAGGGAAATATAATGCACACGATCAGTGTGCCCGAGCGCGAGCAAAATACCCTCTTCATCTTCCTCACTCGTCTCACCCACATAATCAATGGTGAGTGGCAGGGGTGGCGAATGTGCCAGCATGTTCGCTATAGGCATACCATTGGTGCATAGAAGATGAAGGTCCAGCTGTGATGGTGATGCAAGTATGAGATACCGCCACCGTCGGCAAACCTGCGCCAACCTGTACCACCAACGTTGCCAGTGGTCGCGCCAATCAAAGTTGGGATAGCCATCCTTATTATATTCATCCGGGATGTCTAGTCGATAGAGATAGAATATGTTGAGAAGTGCATCGTCGTTGAGGGTATGGATAGGTGAGTGTGGGATCTTCCTGGTGGGCTCTATCGATTCGTCAGTTGGTCACAATGAACGGGACAGGGACAGGAGGGAACTTTGGGACTCACGACATAGTGCACGTCGGCCAAGCCTTCGAATGAGGGGAAGACAGATAATAGAAGACAAACAACTGGGCATGTCAGAGAAGTGAGTGACGATGAGGATGTGGTTGAAGATTGAAACCAGTAGGCCTCATAGAAGCCTCATGCCTGTGATGGTGATGGCGGTGTTGAGCTGAGCGTCTATCTTCCTCACCTGGTTCCGAGGCCTCCTCTGTTCACAGTATCATTGGGCATACAAGTGAATTTATAGCAACATCAAAATAAAACACCTTTGACTGTGCTTGCGTACTCGAACAAAATACACATGGTGAGATTGGGTATACGATCAATTGCTGCAGAACCAGAGGCTTGGTACTAGCCGTCCTCTGTGTACGTGACGCCCACTCTGAATACCTCATCCTCATGTGTGCACAGGTAAACACAAGACCACAAATAGAAATCACCGTCACCTGTACTGGGACTTAGTAGATAACAGACCGTGGCCGAACTCATCCCTATCCCCTCTATGACACTAAACCAAACTCCTTTCTGTAGCTTAAATATCGATCTACCACGTACCCACGGCGCCGCCAGCACTTTCTCTCCCCACTGGCAACACCAACACCGCCTCCGCCTCCATAGCTGCCCCTAAAACCTCCGCCCCTTCCGCTCGAGCTGCTGCCGCTCATGCGCGTCACTGACTAGTCTGTGCTCGTACTCGCAGTTGGGCAGGACACCTGCACTTGCGCCAGTCGGGACGGCAGCAGATGTGATCCACCAAACTACTGCTGTCCACCCTGTATGACAGACTTATCCCCAAGGACCGCTGCGAGGCGGTAAAGTCTCGAAGGTGACTGAGCAGCGAACCTGCCGAACAGGGAATACAAGTGCGGCCAGTGTCATGGAGGAGTGGGATGCGGAAGTGCGGGGGGAAGGCGCTGGCCAGGACCAGGGAGATGTGTATATGTCTGCGGTAGGAGGTGCTGGTGCGGAGGGGAGGACGGATGATGGCGGGACTATCATCAGGTACAGCGTCGGAGGTTGGGATGGGTGTGGCTGCGGTTGTGGTCGCGACTGCGGGTTCTTGAGAGAGAAGCTAGTCAGTATCAATTCGGGAGGACTTTCCGCCCGCGCTGGTAGCGGTGGGGGCGGGGGTTGAAATCGTGCTGGGGAGGTCGGCGGAGCAGTTTGGATAATCTCCCCCCGGAATGTGAGTATTCTCATCCACCGTTAAAGATAAGAAGCACGCACTACCTGTCCTCTGCTTCCCAGGTGGGTTCGCGTCCATGGTGACCTGGATGTAGTAGCTTATGCGTTCTGACTTCCGCTTTAAAGCATGGATAGCCCGCGCAATGTTATCGCAGATGGTGACCCCGACAAGATCTGTCCTGGAGCTCAAACACAAGCAGGACCATCACCAAGAGGTCAATCGACGGTTTCCTAGTGGGATCGCGGGACACGTTGAGGCAGTGGTAATGTGATGCAGCTCGGTCGAGTATGGTGTTTGGAAGGGCACTGTACGCGATTCCACCATCCAAGTCCAGCAATGCGACATCCTTGGGCGACCCTATCTGTTATGAGGTCGCGGTGGTATGGTGTGTCCTACGATAGAACAAAGAATTGTCTGATAGACTGCGCGATAGAGCGAAAGGCGTGTTGACTTGCCAGTGTGCCCCGGCTTAGGGCCCGTTCGGTAGCTCCAGTTTCGAAATCTGCGCCTGCCGTTCCGATTTCGAAACCTGCCGATTTGCCAAATTCGGACGGCGATTTGGCGGGCCCGGTTTCGTCTTAGTCAAACGCCCACATCACGTGAGCTACCAGCCAGCTTGAGTGTCCTTCCATAATCATCGTGATAACAAGTGTAACGACAATTTAACGCATGCTGGGCCAGTGATATCTCTGATGCGCTACCCACCATGAGAATATCATAGTCAGATTTCCGGACAGTGACGTCTTTGAGGGCCTCAAATACCGGATCCAAGAGCTTGGATACCGCCTCACGCTTCTCCGCGCCTCCTTGTCTAAATTTCTGTACCAACTCTTCGGGAACGCGACTACTGCACGAGAGCAGAAGCGGTGGGCGTGTAAGTACGACAGCCCAACAGTACTAATATTACCTTTACGTTGGGGTTATTCGCCGTAGCTCCCAGCGCTATGATAAAAACACCAGCCTTGAGAGGAGACTCGGAAGGTCGGTGCGGTCGTGGCTGCCTCCTTATACTAGCGTACAAGTCCATACAGCCTCCGGCGCTGAGCGCTGAGCTTCTATCACGGAAAAAAGGTCGTTCCGTGGTCAATCAGTACAAGTACGATAGAATATGTTATATTGCACGAGCCCAAAATGTGTAATTCTCATAATGTAGAGAAATTTCTGGATCCCGTTATAGGGCAGTGTGAAATAATAGCTATAATGCATTAACTCGGGCCATGAGTGCATGAGCTTCGCCGAAAGAACCACTGCGTCCGCTCCTTGAAGGACGTGACGCTTTTGACCATGTACTCCGAGTCAGACCAGACCGTCGAGCCCCCTTCCGATCCTTCCGACGACAAGGACGACGAAGAATCCCATTCGGCATCGTCGTCGTCGTCCTCAGATCGATAGGGCTCTGCTCCTTGTCCATGACTCTCGAGAAGATCGTACTCTCCCGTAACTGTACTTTTCTTGACCCCTCCGGTGCGCTCAGGGATCAGTTTTTGAATTTGGTTAATCAACTCCGGGGCGTTGTCCTGGAGGCCGTAATCCCATGAGTTGGAGATGAGTTTGATGACGTTACTGAGCGAAGGCGGAAGGACACCTTCCTGTATTAGGCTAATATCGTCTCTTTTGGCCCTGTGTTCGGTGGTGTATCTTCATAGATCGGTGATTTTTGGTCAACACTGAAGGGGAGACTCACGATGATACTGCAGTAACACACTTGGCAATTTTTGGCCTCTTTTTGAGGTTCTCCTTGCGTTGGGGTGGACAGCGGTATCTCAGGGCGGAGGGACACTGTGACGCTCCATGCCAGAGCTGGCGGGCTGGAACCATTATGATGACACTCCGCATACGGGTGGTAGCTCCTAAGGCTGAGATTTAGTACAGCACCTCAGTGCTGCTACCCGAGAGGCTTACGCGTCATCGTTGTGTGTAGCCAGTGCAGAAGTGACCCGATCTCACCTTGGGGACCAGTGCACCCACTTTTTCTTCTCTGGCCCGGGTTACCATCCGTTTTGTGGTTTTGGGACATCAAGGATGGTGAGAATTTTGGGACTGACGGTCGACGCCTCAGTCGCTTCCTTTATGTATTGTACTCAGGCTGGCTGGCCCACTTTGACTCCAGTAGGGTGCCGGTGTGCCTCCTTACCCGTCCTTACATTATCCAATTGACTTGGTTGGTGAATGACTGTGACCTGCATGCCACAATCGGCGCAGCCCAGCCCTGGGCCTTTGGGTATACCTGCCGCGTTGTGTATACAGGTCAGTGAGAACGGACCATATTTTATGTTCTGGCACTTAAAAATGCCAACGGGCACCACGACCAGCACGATGACTCAGAGGTAACGGCCCCCGTCGCTACTTAGACTCTTGAGGAGGCACCTTTGCCCTTTCAAACTCATTGGCATGGCGTTGGATTTTCAGGACATTGAAAGTTTGCAGGTGCTCGAGCCAGGTTCAGGTTGTTCCATTGAAGTTCCTGTGCCTGCCAGCCTGGGCCTGAGTGCCAGTGGCCGGTGTGTGAGGTACAGCCGCGGTGCCACCACAGTGGCGCCCAACCTCTTTCCTTATTTAGAACCCGAACACGCTTCCCGGCGACTCCGAGCGCACCGTCGCAGCAATTTTCTCCATGTACCATGTAGCGGGTTACTCGAGTTTTTGTCGGCTCTGTAAGCATTCGTCATGCCGTATCTCGACTGACTCACAGGCAAGACGTCTTTTTCGAACGACGGCACGCGGCACGGAATATGGCTTAGTGTTACCCTAGTGGCCTCTGAGTCCGATGAGTAGTGTCTCTACGGTCGACGCGTCTTGGTCACTTCTGCCTTGGCGGTCGTGCCGTCCGCCTCTTCTATCTGTGCTTACCCTTCCTCTTCCCCTTTCCTCTCAAACTCGCCTGCGCATCCGAGTGCGCGCTACACTATCCGTCGCTGATCGCCTTCCTGGCCACGTGGATGAGGGTGAGAAGATCTCGAGCACACACAACCAAGCCGCCGTCAGGCACACCAGGCTTGCCACAGTCACGTCGTCTGGCATGTCTGCAGCCCAGCACCAAGGATGCGCTTGTTCGTAAATGCCGCGCGCTCGATAAGCATATAATCAGTTGAGCAGAGGATATATGCGTCCGCACCCTATGAGACGGCTGGATAGCCAACTGAATGGGCGTGCAATCAGACGAACCTGCCTTCGGGAGGCTGGAAAGAATGGCCCACGACGGCGGCCACCAAAAAGAACAAGATACAGCACCTTTCTACTTAGATCCAATTACAGCCTGCCAACCGCTGCCCTTCTCAGGCTCGCCTTTCTGCGCCCCCGCTCCTTCCTGGCCTTTCCTGGCCCATTATGGTATCTTGCGTGGCAATGCGCACCAACAACTCGTCGAGCTCCATGCCGAACGTGTTTTCCCGGGTTGTCTACGCCCCAAAGTCAGCCCTTGATGTGCTGCGCTTTCTTTTTGTCATTGAGTCAGCAGGAACCATGATGGTCACGGTGATGAACCCACGAGTTCCCCTGCTCCGCATACCCTTCGTCGAGAATCCGTCCTTGCGGAAGAGGATGCCCTTTCCTCCTGAAGGAGCACAAGCTGCACCGTATTGGCCCCGCATATCTTCGGTCCTACTCGTGTAGAGAGTAGAGTTAAGGAATCTGAAGTAATAAACAGTTGGCAATATCATGATACAGTACCGTGATGACACCTGGGCCGGCGGTCCGTCTGGACGTCGTCTTCGCTGAAGATCATCATGGAGTTCAGCATTGTACTACATCCTACAGCTGAAGAGGTCATGATTACAGTGTAAGATGGGCACGCCCATTGCGCTCGAAACAAGCACTTTTGGGCACCCTCGACACCTATCTGGGTCAATCTAATCTGCCAGTGCTAGTGATGGGGTACACCGTACCGTACCGCAGCGCACAGACCAAGTCTTATCACGGACTAGCTCAATGACCAGGATTAGGGAGAAAACTAGTATGAACTAGTTGGACTGACCACTACGAGTATAGAGATGGCTGAAGCAGGACTGAAATTTTGATGCCCTCGGGCCCCGGGCCGGGAGAAGTATAGCGAACCCGATTGTTACGTATTTAGTTACGCCAAACAAAGAATCGAAAATTTCCCGTCTCGTACAATTCCAGAGTGAAATGC
>QLOS01002167.1:0-17807 GCA_003313725.1 Russula sp. MG48 | reverse complement strand
GTTGGGCGGCGCTAACAATACCTTTGCGCGGGAGATCTCGGCATTCGCCACGTACGGCCGGCTCGGCGCGACGCTGCGCGCGCCTGGGGGCACCGGCACCGCTGCTGCAAACGCGAGGGATGCGTCGCTCGTGTCGGCGTTGGGCGACGAGCCGCTCGGCGTGTCGGAGGATACGCTGCGGGTGGTCGAGGCGCTGGCTGAGCGGCGCGTGGCGCAGATCCGGGAGTCGCGCGACGACACGTTCGTGATGGGCGACTTTTGGCCGGGGAACGTGCTCGTCCAGGATGATGGGGAGGAGGGTGGGGAGGACGAGGGCAAGGACGACCGGGTGCTGGTCGTCGATTGGGAGCTCGCAAAGCCCGGCTTGGCGGGGCTCGACGTTGGCCAGTTTTGCGCGGAGCTCGCGACGCTGCGCCAGTTGCGGCCGGAGCGCGCAGAGGCGGCCGGCGAGGTGTTGAAGAACTTCGTGCGCGCGTACTTTGCGGGAGACGTTGGGCCCGAGGCAGATGAGACGCGGAGAGTAGCGCTGGGCCACTTTGGTGTACACCTGGCTGTTTGGACGCCGAGGACTGGATGGAATGCAGGGCCGGAAGCGACACGTGCTGTAGTGTTGAACGGCGTTGCGCGACTTGCAGAAGGGGCGGATGCGGACAGGATCTGGACGGACGAGGAACTTATTCAAAAATTCATGTGTTGATTGACCCCCGCAATAATGGTCGGGACTGAGGGGCTGGAGTTCATACACGATAATGTCTGGGTCAGGTAGAGTCAACAGCTTGGCCTACTCCGTGAAGTGAACTCATGGCAGTGGGCCAAAGAGGGAAAGGAAAAACAGAGACCTTAGCCTCTGAGATTGGGCGTTCAGATCTGTAGTGGACACATCAACACGTGTAGGGCACACAGGAATTAAGGGGGTTTCTGAACAGTCGCGTGGGACGCACACCTCTAGGGACTTACAATGGAAGCCACAATCAAGGGCTGGTAAAACGAAACCTAGCGATCGGACGAGTGATGGTTCCACTCCGCTCGCCTTGGGCGGGACATGCTGCAGCGCACAAGTTGTTACCTGATCATCTGAGTCGTACGATCGTAGGATGGTGTGAGCTTCTGTCGTCGCGAGCCCGGCTTTTCGCGCTGATTGTCCATTGGCTCGGGGCATCTTGCTCGAGCAACAATCGCCCCATATACGTCTAGTTCGTCTCCGGCGCCTATTCGGGACGTGATTGGCCTTGTCCCGACATGTGTTTTCTTTTCAAACGAGCAAGGTTGGGCGTCTACATGGACTCCTGCAGACGCGCGAATACAGACCTGGCTAACCGTGGTCGTCATCTCTGCCTCATGTGACGTTACGAAAACTCGAGAACCCTAATGTCGTTAGGCGCTGCCAGATTTCGCCCTGGATCCGAGGGGGGGCTTTTCTCTTTCCCCCGCCGCTCAAGAGTGCGCTTAGAGTTGATTGCCTGCATCGACGTCTAGGCAACGTCGTTGGCGATGTCCAACGTGGCACCGGCTGAGAGTGGGGAGCGTGTCTTGGCTCAGTTAGCTTCCGTTGGCCCATACATTTGCAAAGCGGAGGGAGTGGTCTCGAAGCGGTCTGGACCGCCAGAGACCACCTCCTCGGTTGCAGATGTTCTCGACGCAGAAAATCGCGTTCCTAGTTCTCTTGGCCTCCCCCGGTTTCGGACACGTTCGTGCGTTTCTGTGCCGCCCATACAGCGCTGTGCTTCCATTATTTCGCGAACAAGGTTCCATCGTATCCCGAGCGCATTGCCCCGTTGACGGCACGCACACGACCCCCGCGTTGCTTCCCTGTGAATTCCGGCATCGTGGTGAGCCCAAGTAACGGCAGAACAAACCGCGCGCGCGTAAAACGGGGGCGAATGCAGACCCTGAGCGGGTATGTGACGCGCCTACACGAGGCACTTCAGATATGCCGGGAAGGGGGTTGGTTCAACGCGTGCACTAGCTTGCTCTGGAGACGAGTAAGCGCAGGGAGCGGGTAGATCCGTACGTAGAACCCTGGTTTCGGGCGCAGGAAAGGGGATGGAGATAGGATCTATGAGCATCTTGGTGGCCATTGCGGCGCTGATCCGAGTCAATGAGCCTTTTCATTTTGAACTCGAGGGACATGAGCTCAGTTATATCTGGGTACTGTAGAGATATTGGGCATTCTGGAGCGGATAGCATCCATGGTAGCACTCATAGGCTGCCCACCAGTATTGCGGCCTTGTGCTACTGCGCAGTGGATTGCCCTGCAGCTACATGGGACCTAGGGTATCACCTTTCTTCAATCACATTACTGTACGGCGAAATTTGCGGCGTCCGCAGCAAGACATGCACCCTACTTGCGTAAATTCCGTGAGAGGCACCCAAATATCTAATAGAAAAGGGTATTAAAGTTGTGTGTTAGGCAAAAGGAGTTTAAAGTCACCGGATATGAGAACAGAACGTGTCCGCAAGTCGCAGCACCACATGACCCTTTCGTACTATATCTGTCAAGCGAGGATGTCCGAGTCAGTGGAATATTGTCAGTGAAAGTTTACTCGTCAGAAGCAGGAAAGTAATGATGTGATAACACTTACCCCCGAAACCAGCTCCTCGATTTCGGTTGTTGCCATATCGATACGGTACCCCTCGTCGCCCCCAGCCGAAATTTTGTACAGGACGCGGTTGAAAGGGCAATGACACCTGTTCCGTTATCGACCCTCGTCATCATGCTCGTCAACCATGTACACGCGCGCTCGCGAATCTACTTGATCCAACGACAACTCCCGCAATTCCGCCAGATGTTCTACCTCGAAGAGCTATAGAGACGGATCATTTTTGAGTATAATGCATAGCGTCAATGCAAATTGGTCAAGTCCAGGATTCATCGTTCAAGCGTTGTGGGTACATTCATCGAAACCATCGCAGCGGCGGACATCGGGGTTACTTCGAAGTCTACGAATCATACCCGGTATTAGGTGTGGCAAGCAATCAGTCATAGCTTGACACGACAAAAGGAACAGACCGCGAAGTCGCGGAGTGCGCAATTGTATCATATCTGGTACGGTTCTTCCATTTACGCCCCTTGCCATATACAGTCACGCTGGGACCTGATGAGGTAGCATTCTCTCTCAGGCACCAATGGATACTGAAGCCCAAACAAGTATAGCCCGTTGCCTTCCGTCTTGATTTATCTTTGGGAAAGAGGCCGTCACCAACCATGCGATCACAGCGACGGGTGGTCAGATCCGGGAGGCTGGGGTGGTACTACAGTGATACTTCATTCTTGGCCTGCCCCGACAGCGCGTGTATGCCGCGGAGGACATCGCGGAGCCACAGCGGTCGCTGTGACGGGGTTTGCGCGGGACGAGAAGGCTTTAATCATCTGAAGTGGGTCGTTCGTTGAGACAGAAAAGGTTTTTAATCAGAGTCAGCCTGCGCATGATGTAGAGGGTGGTCTGTCTATCTCAGGGGATGTCCCTAGATTCAGGCTATCTCTAAGGTTTGCGCAGCAGGGGCAAACGAACAGAATACAGATGATTCAATAAGAACACCAAAGGCAACCATAACAGCAAAACACCAAGCCAGGGTCTGGATCTGATCAGGCCCTATCCAAGATAAGAGAACGTTTTCGGAACCTCGGGCCTCAGTCCAAAGTGAGTGAGGCATCGGATATCCACCGTACGAACAAGTCCTTTAGTCAAGGTGAGTGAACCAACCAGTTCCGAGGTGTTCAAGAACCCACCAAAGATGCCTCAGGCTGGTCATAAGGTACCATATGTCTATAAGGAGCAATACAGTCAGCAAAGAAAGAGAAGACATGAGTTTACATAAGAAGGACAAACCCGGCTTCGTAAACGTTTACGAAGGTAAGATTACCTGCGCCATAACCATTACCGCCAGCTGTGCGGACCTCGCCGGCAACGCGACCTGAGCCCGCGGTGACCCACTGGATAGACGGCGCTGCCTTAAATTCCTTGTGGAATTTGTTTTCAAGGTTCTCAACCCAGGCTTCGTTTCCCTAGAGGTAACAACGTTCGTCATGGTCAACAACCCTCGCGGGCTTTGCTTGGACGCACGATATAGTTACACATCATATCTAGAAGAAGTCGAGATCATTCAGTATTTATGTTGCATCGCTGCGAAAAGCTACCCACCAGCATTACCAGCGTATACAAGGAGACGAACCCCGTGGTCGATCAGCTCAGGAAGAAGCAAAGCACTGTTGTGCATGCCGTCACCCTGGAACATGAACGCCTGATTAACCTTCATATTGCAAGACTCAAACGTTCGGGAGGGGTCCACGCCAAGCGCTGCCTTGTTCTTTGCTTCATTCATCCATGTCTCAATCCAACCCATCTCCTTGTAGCAAAGTGGTCCATCTGCATCCTTGGAGCGGTCGCACTTGCGGCGCACATCATATAGGTTTAGGCCGGTCTCTAATGTATGGGTTAAGTCCCGGAAATTGGCGCTAAACAGAATAACTCACGCTGGAGGGGACCAAAGAGTTGACCCCAACAATATAGCGCCGCAGGCACACAAGTTAAGCGCGAGCCAAAGTCATAGCACGACTTGATGAGGCGTTGGCACGTGGGCACTTTTGAGCGTAGCGCCACACATTCCGGGCCCTTAGGGTCATCGTAGATTGGGTATGGGCCATCGCAGGCGTAATCAGGAACGGAGGCCATCTGGATGTATGGATCCGTAAGGCCATTCGCAAGGATGATGGATGCAAGGTTGATCCTAGCCAATTTCGGCGTAGGCGCAAAAGGGAGCTCCTTGTTCTTCTTGTAGATGACAGATGCGATGTTTGGTGCATATGTACCACCATAGCTCTCTGCAGCAAGATGGAATGGGAGATTGGCATACTTAGGGAAGCGGGTGATGAACAGCTCAAGGAACGCGTAAACATCCAACCCAGCGACCGGGCTCGTGTCCACAGTCGAACCATCGGACGAGTATGAATAACCGACACCGACAGGCTGGTCGAGGAAAATGACATTGGCACGTTCCGTCCAAGAGTGAGGGTTGAATGTCGTGTTCTTTCCTTTGTCGACGATACGACATGGGCCGAGTTCGAACAGCAGACCAGTAGAAGAGCTGCAACCGGGACCACCATTGAGCCAGAGAACGAGGGGGTCTTTATTTGGGTCATTCCTCGACTCGAAGAACCTGACATCAAGATGAGAGGAAGCCAGGAAGAGGGACGTTAACAAACGATGACTAACCAGAAGAACAGGTGCTTTCCGTTAGTAATATCAAGGTAGCCAGAATACTGCTTGACAGATGGGTCGCAGAGTTTGGGCTTTGTCGTCCTGAGCTGGTGTTTAGGCAGCGCCGAGTGCTTGACCAGCTCGTCTTCACGTTAGGGAGGCGAAGGTTGAGCGTAGGCGGACGGCGACATTGGAGGGGTGAAAAGACGTACAGACGAGCCCATTCTGCTTCACAAACTCCCTGCCTTTTTCAAACCAAGTTTCTGCCTTGTCCTCGTGTAAAAAGTTGTCAGTACTGTGCACAGTACCAGGACCAATTTCCTCCGAGTAAATGAGACCTTCATGTAAGGTATCAACCAGTGCAGCCGTTTCACCAAAGACTATTTGCGTGTCTGTGGCTGGCGCTGCGAGCGCAACGGGGATGTAGAGCAGTGGTAGGAGTGTCAACGCCTTCATTGTTGAAGTCGACGATGACGATCCAGTTGCTAAATAGGTTGGGTCTTACTTGGATTCCGTAATCCGCAGTGCCTCATAAAATACTTAAATTTCGATAACATTACGGCAAGGTCACGTTTTTCAAATACGGGATGAACGAGAGCGTAGAGCGAATACAAAGGTGCAACCAGACGCAATGAAGGATTTCAATGTTTTAAGAGAAGGCGCTAGGCGTAAAACGAGAAATGATGCAGATAGTAGCAGAATTACTGCTTGTATGAGATGATATGCGATGGGTTTTGAATGGTGGAATGAGGTTGAGACAGATTATGGGCGTATGTGAACTTAACGACAGAAGATATTCTTGGGCTTGATACATTCCGAATTTTGCATCGTTGGCGATCGATAACGATTTGTTTTGCTTTATCGAAATATTGCAGACTCAGATAGTGAAGAACGGGCGAGAGATAAAGTGAAGGAATATCACGATTTCCGTTGGTCAGATTCCTGTTAATCGTCCTTTTCAATAGCCATAGTAGGCACGCTGCGTGATGAGATCACAGTCAGGAACGTGAGAATGTTCAACAGAACAGGGGGTTCACCATTCTATCACTGAGAGTTTTTTGACAGTAAGAAAAACAAATACTACTCCCGAAAAGTTCGCATCACTTACAATAACCAAATGACCTTTGAACCCGTTTTGCAACCGCGGAGAGTGACAATATGCCCGCGGATAGACTCATACAAGAGTGTGCGCTGGTCCTTGTCAACCTGTAGGAGTTCAACGTTAGGGTCCCACATTACGCGCGAAGGCTTAGACACACATTCGGGAGGACCGACGCGATTAGCTGGCTCCCAGTGACGGACAAAGCTAAATCAACGATTATGGCCCTGCGGCCGCTGTGAACTTTATGCGTAAGGGCACGTATCTAACTGCAATAGGCATTGGAGGTACAACCATACCCTTTGGTGCACTCAGCCATGCGTTTCACGAATCTGTCAAGCGTCTCCTTGCCGCCTTCCTTGAGCGCCTTTGTGACGGACTTTGAACCCTGCTCATTCGTAGCAAATTCGAGAAGACCGGCAATGAGATGGTCCAATGCCATTTGGCGGTGCTTAGCCGAGCCATGCTCAAGGACTGAATGGGATACGTGACAGATCAGTGTCTGTCCGGAATAGCACCGGAGTATACATACTGTGCTGGATGCAGTAAGAACCCCACTGATTCTTGGCAACCTCGCCAAAGACGCCGGGGCCTTGATTGAGTAGTTCTTCTACAATTCCGTCCTTGGCACACTCTTCTAGATTTTCGAAAGCGTGCTAGCTTGGCATTAGGTCCCCAAAGATAACGCAAGGTCACAGGGTCACACCTGCACCACAAGCGATCCAGTCTCGTGACAGGCAAGTGAGGCCCATTTCCCCTTCAGGGATTTATTGACACTGAACGAAGGGCGCGTCAACCAACCTAGGTCGGAAACAGAGTGGGACGTACTATGTGAAGATTGGCGGAGCAGGGGGCGTCCATGTCAACTCCATTATCTGCTTAAGTCATTAACGCGCATAAACGTGAGACATCCAGCCGCAACTACCTTGCTCCACACGTGGGATGCGTGTTTATTTACAAGGGTTTGTGCAGGGTCGCCAAGTAGCAATTCGGAAACGATGAGCAGGCGAACCTCTTCCTCACAATCCAAAGCCTTCTGGAGAACATGACAGCCATAGCAATTACATGCAAGCTCAACGATGCGGCCTCTGCCAATGGAAGACGCCGGTCCCAATTCAATGTCGTCCGCACGATAGTAGGACCCAAATACCAACACACCTCATACACTGAACGATCTTTCGCCTCTCATCGATGCTAGAAGCTGCTTCTAGGCACCGCTGAACTGCCCAGTTTCCGAAGCTACCAAAATCCAGGGTTAGGTACGCAAGGCGTATGTTAGAAGGACGGATTCACCGATGAGCCATCATCTCAAATCCCCTGGCGCATATAGCATCAATGATCTTGGCACGCTCACAAGAGTCGGCGATCTTGAGCTTTTGCTGAAGAAATATGGATGCTTGCTGGTCCGAGGATTTAATAATACGTGAGACGAAGAGGTGGTACGGTGGAGACGAGGAAGGGTGCAGGAGCGAAAGGAAGTTGATTGGCTCGAGTTGCCCGTCAGCAAGACGCTTCGTATGACGAATCGAGAAAGTAGTACCTCATTCCCCTGTAGTATACCTTGCGAGCCCTGAGGTGACGATGAGACAGTCTTCTGAGGTGGAACGCTGGGTTCTTCTGCAACTAACCCAGAGCTACGGTCCCTGACGCAATCGTCTGGACGCAGCCAATCGGCCGAAGGTTGTATCCTATCGGAAAACCAGGGCAGATCCGAGGGGACACGCCGATCGCCGACATGCATCGGACTGGGAGCGGGAGGGGAGAACGTAGAAGGAAGGGATGGTCTCTCAGCGAATGGCTCATAGAATGTAACTCCGTCTTGCAATTGATAAGGGTAGGAATGCTGAGGGGGTGGAAAACGAGATGGTTGAGTGGAGAAAACGTCTTGAGGACGGTATGTTCCCGTTTGCAGCTGCAGGCCCTGGGGGGAAGGGATGGAAGGATGATAATCATAAGGCACGTCAATTTTGAGACACGAAGTCCGGGCAGGCGAGTCGGTGGGTGTCAGCAACGAAGATGTCGCAGAAATGGGCGATAAATCGGGTGGGGTGTTAGTATGTAAACCAAGGGGGGGAGGATGCGCAAAGGGAACAGGAGAGTTGAGATCCAGCGCACGAAGAAGCTGTTCGATGTGCTGCCAGTGGAGTCAAATAAGTCAAGTTCGTATGCAACAAGAAAATGAGTAGAGTTCACGTTATTCACTGCGTCAGGGCTGGCCTTCTTCCTGCCGTCGCCGATAGCCCCGACATCTTTTTTATGATCTGCGCGGAGGAAATCAATTGGACCGAAAACATCTTCATCTCTTACGGGGGCTCTAGAGGGAGGGCCGCGTCTGTTATCGGGCTTCACAGTAACCTTCTCTTCTTCGGCACTCTGCGAAAAGGAAGTGATGGCTTGCTGCCAGGACGCTTCGGTGGGGTGGGGTTGGGGGGCCCATATGGACGAGGAAAGGCCGCGCGATGGCGGAGGGATGTCCTTCAAGACGGGGATGAATGGCTGAGAGGATCCCATGATAATGACAGTCAAATGTATGCAAAGATGGGGGTCAGTGCGAGAGAGACGCTCTGGGACGATCCAACCTTTTATACAGCTCTGATCTATACGTCCAAAGTGTCCAACCTTTGGGCTCATTTCAGTAACACATCCACCATATCTGGACATTTCACACAGTCACACACCACTCTTTGGCAAGTTTCCCTTCTTCGGCTGACACTTCTAGATAACACGGGCAACTTTTTTTTGACAGACTGGACATTTTGGAATCATGGGGGAACATCGAACGACGAACGATCACACTTATCGTCCATGGGCGATAAGATATTGGTGCGGAGATTCCGATAGTGGTGGCTGAACTGCTTAAGACGAACAGTAGGCAGGTGGAAACATGAATTTCATGATTCATGAAGAATGGATCGTCAGGAGTTGTGACCGATCAAAATCAGATCGAGTCACAGATGCACGCTAGAACGAAAGAAAGCAAACGCCTGTAGAAGCGAGACGTGTTGGGAACTCGCGCTTTCGGCGCTGTTATATATGCATCGGACACGGGATCAGATGCCTTTCTGTGCTCGACGGCTTAACATATCACCCTCGACGTGATGGAGCATAGTCACGTAGTCCTCCCTATCTGCAATGAGGCGGCGTTGAGATAGCAAACGCCGACCGGCCGTTAACAGCGTGCTTAAGGAGTATGGGGGGCGCCTCATTCATGCCTCAACGCTGTCTGGAGGGGAACATGCCCGAGTCGATAAGCGGCGCAGCTCAAGATCAGGTCTATACCCAGCCAGGTGTTCCAGGTACTTAAACCACCCAGCGTGAAAAGCGCAACGAGACGATGGAGCGAGAACTCCTGCGTCCGTTCCATCGGACCCAACGCGTACGTACGAAATTTCAAAAGAGAAGCCTCAATCTGCGCAGACGCTCAGGTCGCCTGTTTTGTACCCCTGGTTATGAAGAAGGCACACGATAAGCTAGCAAACTTCTGCCCTTAGGGCTAGAACGCCTCGGGGAACGAGACAACCTCGCAAACTTGAAGGCGCCGTTCCAATAATAATAATGTTCGGTGGGGTGCGCAAACGGCTATCACACCTCCACATACCGTTCGACTGTGCAGGGGGGAAACGTAAGTCACGAACCGTGGTTACTCCATGGCTGTTGGGGGAAGCGTGTTTACCCTTGAGTCATTAAGGTGCCCTAAGAATCACAATAAAAGACTTGGGTTCAGGCAGCACGCCCAGGACCACGCTTGTCACAGGAACAAGAGTATTGATAACTCACATCGAGATATGAGAGATCAGATGACGTGCCCTCTCAGGCAGTCAGAATCTCCAACGGGGTTTGGTGTCATCAGGAACATGATACGGGAGTCAGACTCACTGATAAGTACGCAAACGAATTGTCACCGAGATCATATCTACCAATTGGTTGTGTGCATTGTGAGCAATTTCATGCACGCATTCATGTGTTTCCGGCTCGAATCTCAACCAGCCGTTGATTCCATAGAACCTTGCCAATACCCACCCGCAGTCAGCCGCGACGATTCGTAAAACATTGCAAGGGTTCACACGGGCGGCGCTCATGGTTTCCCTTCTTGGTCACGCAGTCTACGCCACACAAACAAGCACACTGTACCAAATGGGTCTAGGGGTACCAATCAAAGGCCAACTGTACAGTACTGTTCAGAGCACCTGAACAAGCTTGACTCCGTCAGTCAGGAGTGATCTATTTGGGATGGAAGAAGGCCAAGCACACAACCGCAGTAGGGGGCGCAACGATACGATCTATCAAGTGACCTGGCCGAACCTTCGTTCAAACAAGGTTTCGTCTGTTAGGATGGGAAGTCTTTCCATATGTGTTAACCCGTGTTGGCACGAACGTGAGGCAGTTGCACGGTCCCGCGGTAACAGGTCCGTGAGCGAAAAGGAGCACGTAGAGTGACCAAGGCATAGAAGAGTCGATAGACGGAGAAGAGGGGGCGATAACAGTGACTCCACTCTGTGCAGCCAAAGAGATAGTCAAGATGAAAAGCTTGACCAAGTCAGGAAAGTAGATACGCCGTAAACTGCGAAACAATAAACCCTTAGGTAGTAGGATACGCAAGGCTCGCCAACCCGATTGCCATGACAATATATGGGGAAGATCGAAATGAGAGGTGGTCCAAGGTGTGTAAGCCAGTCAGGGCCTGCAATTCCCAACATGCATGGGGAGCGAATGGACCGGTGTGCAGTCCATGCCCTTAACAGTCAAGTGAGGAAAATTAAAATCAAATACAAACAAGGAGCCACCCCCTGCTACCATACGATCGGTTTCTAAAAGCAGACGGTTTCTCCAGTGACGGAACTAGGGCGCCCAATGAGGCGGTGTCAAGTTGAACAGTCATGAGGTCTCAGTGTTCGCGAGAGAGTGAGGTTGGCTGACATGGGTGCATCGCGATAATCATCTGAGAATGACGGAGCGCGCAACAATGCACAAGTACGTCCGAAGCGAGGAGATTACGACACGGCGGTATTGGCCGGGAAACGAATTGAAAATCGGCATATGGGCGAGGAGTGGGCGCCAGAACAAGAACAAACGATATCTTGGAGACTATAGATGGACAGATGGGAATGCAAAGAGAAAAGAGAGGAGATCACGGGGACATGGACATGGACTGAGCCGATGTTTGACGTTGTAATCGAAGAGCTACGAATATGTGCTTGTGAAAGGGCCCCAAGGAAGGTCCGATTGGATGAGAGGATCGCACCTACCCCGGTTGGAGCCCGCCAGCCACCTTTTTTTTTTTTTGACAACGCTCCACCACTGTTCAGCCACGATATGATGAAGAAAGAGGTATACCGGTGAGAAGACGGACGATTCCTAATGGAGACGAGAAAGGTGAACAGGTGAGAGCAGAGTTGGAGAAAATATGAAATGGAAAGAAGAGACGGGGACAGGGGTACTATGAATGATGAGCAGATGGGGAAGCCGACATGGACAGTTACGAAGTAAAAGAGGGGAAAACTATGGGCAGTTGGATGAAGGCACGTAAGTATGACATGTTGGAGAGAGCATCGTTATCAGCATGAGCTGTTGGAACGTTGAAAAAAAAAGATCCGAGTTGTACCGGTGCGTAGGGCCAAGAATGCCATAAGTCGGCGATGGCCAAATAAGAGATGAGTTTACGTCATTGTGGATTTATGCCGAACGTTCAAGGCTGTTTGAAGCAAGTGCATATTTATGGAAACGGGGTTTTCAGTGAAGGTGGACGCGGAATGAGATCAGAAGGGGGAGTGAGTAGGGAGAGGGAAGGGGGAAAGGGGAAGAGGGGGGGACTGAGAAGACGGCGGATGACGGGGACGGAAGAAAAAGAAGAAAGAGAAAAGCGGGGGCGGACAGAGGGACATGAGACGTGGACATGGACAGGGACGTGGATGGCAGCGGGGAACGAAGACGGCGAGACGGAAATGAGAGTGGTGATCCAAAAACCTGGAATTGGTCCTTTGAGCGCTTAAGGCTGAGAGAGAGAGGGTCAGTGATGCCGCGTGATGGGGGAACATTTGGTTGGTTATGGGCGAGGAAACGGATATTGGAATTACAAGCGTAGGGAAATCCAAAAAAAAAAACTATTAGATAAAAGCCCGATTTAGGGATCGAGGAAGGGGGGCAAGGAGAGACGAGTGTGAATATATGCGCGCTTAGTTGGTTGTGAGTAAATTAATGCGGCTGCCAATATAAACGACCGTGATGCTCGCTCCTCTTACCCTTCCCTTCCGTTCCGATACCCTCCTCGCTCCCTGACCTCCCACTTGCCCCTCCACACCATACATGCAGGCGCGTGCTTCCCCTCTCTTCAGAGTACCTGTCGAAATCTTGGAACGTATCGGCCTCGAAGTTGCCCTCTTATCACCTCTCGGTCCTCCCGTCGACCTCATCCCCCTCCTTTGTACCTGCAAATATGTCCACCACATCCTCTCCTTCCATCGTTCAAAGGACCTATACGCAAAAATTTTTCGCGGCATGTTCGACGTAGATGCACCCCGTCGCAGGTTCGGCCGCCGTGCCCTCCACTCACGCTCCCTCGCCTCCCAACTCAAAACATATTGCACCACCCTCCAGCGCATTCGTCGCGGCGATATCTTTTCACCAGACGTGGAAGACATTTTACGCACGGCTTTCATACTTTTGACAGAGAACGACGGGAAGAACCGGGCGCAGCTTGAGTGGGCGAACACATATAGCTTTGTCAATAACTTCGTCCACCATCGTTTATGGCAAGATTCCGTCAATGGCTGGCCGAGGGATACGTCCCTGCATTCATTAGCGTTGTGGGTTATGTGGTGCATGACAGACCAAGGTGTGCCCTCCCTCCACTCTATCCACACAACCCCCCTTCCCCCTCCTTACTGTTATCTCTTCAGACATCCTTACGCACGAAACCCCGGATGACCGTAATGATCTCATTACACGCGTCCTTCCTTATGTTATTATGGCTTTCAAGGTTTGGCTTTTTCTTTTCTGTCAAGCCGCGGTTCTCATGCATATCCCTTAGTATATTTCATATTTCGCCCCAGATCATCATCACTTTCTGCCATTGCCGGGGGAATGGGAGCCCAACGATCTCGTCTCATTACAAACTGCTCACGGTGAATATCCCCTTTTCCCTCCACGTGGAGATACCATACCGGAGGTGATCCATTTTGGCCGCCCAATACGCTTCCGCCCACCGCCCATCACTGTCGCTGCTAAACTCATCTACTTCTCTCGTCGCGAGATCATTCCCCTTGTCATTCCTGAGGACCTTCCCGTCGACCGGCCAGCTGCTCTCGCCCAAGGCATCAACTGGGGTCAGACTCGGGCGGACATCATCGAAGTCAACTCGCATGCTGGCGCACAATTCGTACCCCCGTCACATTGGGATTGGAAATCAACGCTCACCCCGGAGCAAAGGCTGATCGAGGAGGACGGCGCATGGAGACCTGACCTTCTTGCGCCAAGCGCTGCTTGGGATAACGATTGGGAGCGCTCCACAGCGTGCTGGGACCCCTGGGCAAATGTTGAATTTAAGGGTACTGTGTACACATTTGGGTTGTTGGATGGTCTTTGGCAGGGTCGATTGTTGGTACGTTTTGCGTTTCTTTTCCCTCTTCCTTTCTGGTCCAACCCCTAGACCCTAGATCCCGGACGAGCCAGGATATCTAGCACTTGTGTCTAACCCTGACTACCCCGAATATTTTGGCGAGGCGTCCCCATACACATCTACGTGGCCCCTCTTCATGCGGTTAAAGGAACATCATTGTATCAGCCCACAAGAACCTGTGCCTGCTGGGGGTCCAGAAGATGACCTAGTTGATGATGGCATTTACAATGCATGGTTCCCTGCAGTGGAGCTTGCCGCGCATAGAGTACGTCCTCTCGCTTCACCAGGTAATCTGACACGATCCGAACCCTTCTTTTGCATTTTCAGGATTGCGCAATCCTTAGTTATCGTCGTGGAGGGGAGAGACAAAGAACAGTGCACGAAACATATGAGGAGGGCCGCCCCAACTCCCATGACGAGAATACATGTCTGACTTGCAAAGCTCGCCACGAGTCGGAAGCGCCGATGCGCACCTTCGAAGACTATCCTTCTCCACGCCACTCTGACTACGAGGATGACTTTGCAGAGGCCGGTCTCGGACGGTCATCACCTAGCGATGACGAGGAAGACACCTTCGAGACGACCTGTGGGGGTATTCAGGATATAATTTTCACCGGAGAGGTATATCGTCTCTTTACTGGTGTTCCCCCCACAGCTGATATCGGTCGTGCGCAGACGGACCCCAATCACGGCATGGCTTGGGGACGATTTACGTTCCTTGGTCGCGTGCGTCCATGGGATGGCCTAATCGCACTCGTGCGTCTCCCGGTACGTATCCCGCCCCCCACTGATCGTACTTCGGGCTTACAATGACCCCCCTTCGCATTCTAAATTGACCGCAGGCTGACCCGAGCCAGCGGGGACGATCCAGGTGGGTCTTCCGGGGCTACCTCCACTACGGCAAAGTGCTTGTTGGCAGCTGGCGTGGTATGACAATGGACATCGAATCCATTCCTTGGGAGGGCCCCTTTATCGCCTCCAAGCGTCCCTAGACTTAACACCGACCCCCCCCCCCCCTCTCAGACTCGTCTAACCCCGGCTTGCAGTTGTTGCATATTTCTTGTTTTTTTTGTGTACCGTGCGTTCCCGTCACCGCTGTAAGTATACATACGTGCATTGTTGACATCGATCTACGCTACGTTTTGGACTCGTTTTCCAGTGGCGACACGCCGAACCGAACGGATTCTCCTATTGTGTACTTACTACTCACGCGATTTGTCCTCTTTTTGCATATCACTATTCTTGCTCATCTCTTTCCACGCCCTATAATTCTCCCATGCAGACACACCCCCGTATGTATCCCCTAGATCTTCTCCTAGCAGACGGGAGCCAACCGTACACGTAGATACAGGCACATAATTTAGCACCACATCAATCATCAAAGATCAGAGCGACGAACTGGGTATTGTATGTGTGTGGACAAGGTATGAATTCTTCCTTCGGTGAGCGCCACTGGCAAGAGTCCGTAACCATTTCCGGGTACGCGCGACGCGGCGTTAAGCACGTAGGCTCAGCGCACATACCATGTGTACAACCAACACCTGTGTGCGCACGTGAGCGAGCCTCGGGGCCAGTGATCAGGCTCTACTTATCACTGGCTCGGCACCCCATGGCCCATTTTCGCTGCAGGTGATTTGCAACCCCCGAGCCCACCCAGCCAGAGAAGGAAATTCTCAAAAATGGCGAGGCGCGGTCCGCGGCGCGTGTTTATAACGGCGCGCCGTCACATCACGGCACAAGAAGCGGCGTGGTGTAGTGATAGATGGGTCATCGTGATGATAGTCGTAATGGGGTTCAACTAATCAAATCCGGGCGAGCAATGAGAAGCTCGACAAGTCAATTAGTTAGTAGTTGACTAAATACACGTGAGTCCGTATGTACTTTAGCCGTCCAGGGATGCGACCGCAATAGCCTCCGGGGTTTATGGTGGGGACGCGTGTGTGCGTGCGCGTGCGCACGGAGGTTTGGTAAATGACAGCAGATACGGAGCGCGCGGCGGTGGCGGACAGTAGAAACGAGATATACGAGCGAAGACCGTGGCCATAACGTTGCATAATTGCGCCCATCCCATGATATCCGTCACACGTTTCTCCCGGTGGTGGCGAGCGGTCGACGGGGGTTCTTGTTATGGATCCTAAGATATGATGCCTAGAACAGGGCGTAACGAGAACTCATATAAACTTGGCAGGCGATATTACCGTGAGTATCCGTCGACGCTCTATCGACGTCAACGGGGTTTGTCGAAGTGACCTGTAGATTCTGAAACACCACCTGGGAAAGGAAGGGGGACTATAGGATATCGTGATGCTTTGATGGCTGCTGTTGAAACTGGGGATGTGAAGCACTGAGGGACGGATAGAGGGGGAACAATGTCACAAAAGATCTCTCCGACGGGGCCCCACAGCCATAATTGGACACGCAATAGTTGCGGAATGGAGAAGAAATGAACAATAGAAGGCATCGTACAATGCTTCTCCAACTCGTCTCGTCACTCGACCTCCACGAATTTGGCGAGTCGGGGCCTGTCAGTGCACCGACAGCCACGGTCTGTCGTGAAAAACTGGGAAAACTTACTGGCTGTTAGGGCCTAGAAGCCCCTACGATAGGGCAGAACGGGACTTAAGCAGGACAGTTACGACACGCCATATGATCGCCGTGGCTGCGCAGCAGCTCCAAGTAACGGAACTGGAGACTTGCGAAGAAAGGTCCAGGCATCGATTCGTAGATTCGACATTGGGATGATGGCACGCACGTTGGAACCGTGATGGCTACGAGTAATTCCCATGGACGACGATCAAACTTCACGAGGGAACTCGGGGAAGTTAACAACGTGGGAGCCAACAGCGGCGAAGATGCCGTTGGGTCCCTGAATAAGTAGGTGCTTTCGTTGTAACCGTCAATTTTTGTTCTGCACCACAGGACCGTCACCAGACAGGCAGTGACCGGACCTGTCAACTTGTAAGGGTCGAGGCCAGATTCAGACGTGACGGCGGGCACTGGTACCACAACTACTGATCCTCATCATTTTTTTTTAGCGAGGCAGTACTATCACAACACATGGTACAGTACCCGAATATGCATCTGCCAGGATGGTGAGCTCATTTCATTCACTCGGACGTTCAGATCAGCGCCCGGAACAACTGGGAGACGGTCTCAGGGGTCGTATCTGCACCACGCCGTCAGCCGAGGTTGTCTCCGAAGTAAGTGGCGCAGCCTGTCCGCGGGAGCTTTCTTTGGAAGAATGGAACTCTGCGCCAAGGAACACCAGCGTTTGGGCCTGGCTATCGAAGAACTCGTACAGCTGACCCGGACGTTCGACCGCGACCCACCAAAGCGTCCGATCCAGATTTACGCCGGCCGCAATTTTCGTGTCTAGATCTGACTGGAAGCGGCCGCCCTCTTGCCGCACCATGTCCTCACCGTGTCCAAAGCTTCGGGTCTCATCATCGATGTGTAACTACTGCATACAACTACAACCCAGCCTGCCGTAGGACTCTTTGCAAACTCTAATGTGATCGATTTGCGGGCGCAAACTGTACACCCAAGATCTCGTCGATACGGATGTTCTTTGTACGTTGGCGATCTGTTGTGCCCTTTCCGCCCTTCTTCACAAATGCTCTATTGTTCTGCATCGAGGCGCTCTTCCCCTTCCCCCCCCTTCATCATTGCGACCACAAGGCCTCACTTGGAACGCCCATTGTACATACCAAAAGATGGGCGGAAAATATCTGGCACTTGGCTGACGATGATCGTGTGTAGGCTTCCTGTACCCATACTGGGAGACGCCGTGTGAGGATCAACTTATCAAGGAGAGACTAGTCTAAACGCACCGTTCACGCGACTATCCATGCGAAGCGCACGCTCCTTGCGTGCTTTCCTACGGATCATGCGAATC
>QLOS01002166.1:0-19869 GCA_003313725.1 Russula sp. MG48 | reverse complement strand
TCAGCGACTGGTTCTGTTTCCTGAGCGGGTGCGGGGGGAGGGGTAGGTTCACGAGGGGGATCGAGTGGCGCAGGGGGTACGGGAGGGTGAGGCGCAGGTTGGGGGAGGGCAGACGCAGCAGGAGTAGAAGGCTTTTCGGGGGCGCTGCGGAGAAGGGTATGGGGGACTAAAACGGGAAGGGGAAGCGAAAGATACACACCGAGCGATTTGCGCCCATGAGAGCTTGGAGGTGGCGGGAGTCTTGACAGTGGCTCGAGTGGTGGGAATAGGCTGTGATTTGACTACAGGAGATGCGGATGCGGAGCCGTTAGTGGTTGAGGTTGGACCCCAATTGGACTCGGGGTTGCTAGCCCATCCTGAGGTATAGGTCGTTCCCGCTTGGGTTTCTGAGGTGGAAGCCCAGGGGTCGGCACCAGCGCCTGTAGGGGGTTCTCCCCAGGGATCAGAGGAAGGAGGAGGGGTGTCACCGTTAGTGGGGGGTGATGTGGGGGTGGTAGCAGAAGGGTGAGTGCGGTGGGAATCACGGTGACCTCCACGAGCACTGTGAGAGCGACCTCCAGCGGCGCCACCACGACCGGGACCACCACGCCCACCACGTCCACCTCTGCCTCCGCGGGACTCGCCTCTCTCTCGGGCAGGAAGGGAGTCTTTAGTCTGTCCCTGATGAGCCGGGGCTTTCTTGTCCTTTTTGCGGGTGACTGCGCCCCATTGCTCCGCGTGACCTAGTATAGACGAGTGAGCGAAAAAAAAAGGGAGGGAAAAGGATAGGGAGAATATGCTGACCCTCTGCGATACGTGTAGCGGCGAGTGTAGCGTCACCGCCTGCTTCGATCAAGGTGGAAGTGAGGTCTGAGAAGAGAGTTGGGAAAAGAACAAGACAAGAGGATAAAGAGAGATAGACGGACCGTCGATAGACCAAGTTGGGAAAAAGTCTTGTAATTGTAGTACCTGAGTGCGATATTGATCAGGTATTTTTGATTGTTGGACACGATTAGTCGACATTGTGAGACTGCCAATATGGATGAGGATACCGACTCGACTAGACTAGTGGACCTGAGCCGTGTTACCGTTCGGAGTTTGATTGATAACTACTTAAACAAAATAAAAGTTAAATGAAAAGAGAAAGAGAGAGAGGATCATCACATCACAATCTCACAATCACAAAATCACAAACACCATGAACAGTACTCGCTCTTCAATCACAGTTCAAGCCAAACGAGCCCGTCCTCAAAGCCTAGCTTTATCTCTCCTCGAGGTCGACTCTCCCATCGACGACATTCATAGATATACTCCTCCTACTTCTCCCATATACGCTACTCCCCTCTCCGCGGCGTTCTCTCCAGATTCTGACCATGTAAACTTGAGGTCCCCAGATGATATATCAAATCAACTCGCCGTCCTCGACCAGCTAAGACGCAGCGTTCAGAAGAACCTCCGCCTTCGTCCCATTCCCGTATCACCCTCTCCTCCCCGCTCCCCTACTCGCCCCCTTTCATCCGCATCAAATTGGTCGGACTTTACACAGGCCCGCTCTTCCAGTCCCGCCTCTACTATCGCCTCCCCCAGCATATACTATACCCCCATTGACCCCAAGTCACCCCCACTGAGCGCCCACTATATCGGCCCTACCGCCTTCGACCGCCCTGGATCTGAACCACCGCGTAGTCCTGCTCGCTCCATCGACCCCGCTTCTCTTGTCGCCCGCCTCGACAACCCCACTCGTCGCCCCCTCCTCATCGACACCCGTCCTGCCGCCGCTTTCCTGGGCTCCCACATAAAATCGAGCATCAATTTTGCCATCCCTTCCCTCATTCTCAAGCGTTCTCGCAAACCTGGTGCAGGTTTCGGCTCCATCGATGCCCTCCGTCAATTCATCACCACAGACCCTTGCAGAAGCGTTTGGGATACCCTCATGGCCCCGGGAGGTTCTTGGGACGGTGACGTGATCGTCTACGACGAGGAAATGAATCCACAGGACAGGATGAATGCTCAAGTCATCGCCTGGGCCCTCCTCCCCGTCATTTCTCCACTCCTTGTTCGCGGCAGGGCCGACTATCTAGAGGGCGGCATCCTTGCCGCTCGGTCTCACCCCGGCTTGCAGAAATATATCATTTCGTCCGACGATACCGCCCCCCAGACGTTAGATTCCGTGCAAGAGGAGCAACTTCCCGTTCTCTCCTCCCCACCGCCCCCGCCGAAGCTCTCCTTCCCATCAAAGCCAAAGAAAGGTGCGGGACTCTTCCGACTCGACACGGCGACAGCTGCGCGCTCCATGACCCTTCCAGAAATCGAGCTCAGCGGAGGCGCCTCACCCGTCCAGATGCTTGCCAACGTATTGCCAGGCACAGCCGACAGCAGTTCCTGGAACATCGCCGACGCCTCACCTTCCCCACCCCCCTCCGAATCTGTCTTTCCACATCCTCGACCAGGCCGGCCGTCCCTCACGCCACTTCGCAAGCTCGATACAAAATCTGCCGAGCGCCTCGGCCCACCTAAACTTCACGTGCGCACCCTGCGCTCCGCCACTCTCGCCGCTCCTCCTTCCGCCGCATTCTGGCCTAGTGGGGGCAGCGGCAGCAGCTCCCCGCGCCCACGCTCACCATCCCACCTCACCCTCGCCCACTCCAACCACACGCCTCCCGCCTCCGCGCGCCATGGCGAATTCCTCCTCCCACCGCCCTCCCCCATCGTGCCCTCCTCCCCCGGTACCCCGGTTCCTCCGAGTCCGTGCACCGCGCGTCCGGACCTCTCTGCTCCCCTTTCGACGGAAGAGGCGCTCGCGACGTTCACCGTCTCGACGATTCTGCCCAACTTTCTCTATTTGGGGCCCGAGATCACGGCCGAGGAGCACGTGCGCGAGCTCGAGGGCCTCGGCGTGCGCCGGATCCTGAACATCGCCATCGAGTGCGACGACGATCACGGGCTCGGATTGCGCCAGCGGTTCGAGCGGTACGTCAAGATTCCGATGCGCGACACCGTCGAGGAGGAAAACATAGTTCAGGGCGTACGCGAAGCTTGCGAGGTCCTCGGTACGTTCTCCTCCCCTCTCGTCGACGTGTCTTTTTTTGACGTTATTGCTGTACGGCGCCACAGACGACGCGAGCTTGCACTCCGCGCCGACCTACGTGCACTGCAAAGCCGGCAAATCCCGCTCGGTAACTGCCGTGATGGCTTATCTCATCCACGCCAATCACTGGACGCTCTCGCGCGCCTACACTTTCGTCCTCGAGCGGCGGAAGGGCATCTCGCCCAACATCGGCTTCGTCTCGGAGCTCATGAACTTCGAGGAGGCCGAGCTGGGCAGCAAATCCGTCGGCGTCGTCAAGCAGCCACAATCCGCCGGTGGTAGTGGCATCACTAGCGGTTGTAGTATTGCCAGTGCCGGTGCCGGTGCTGGTGCTGGTGGCAGTGGTGAACAGGCCGACGTTGAGGGAGATCGAGGCGCGGGAATCAGCATCGGTGGGCGGCGGCCGTCGCACATGCGCGAGAGCCTGCCGCCGGCTTGGGGGACCGGCGCCGGCGGGACGATCCCTAGCGCCGCGGGGGACGTCGGCCAAGAGACGGAGGTGAAGGACGCGAGGGGGCGGTACCGACACGCGCGTCGTGCCCCGGTCGACGAGAACACCCTCCAGCCGATGCGCCGCGTCAGCAAGGCGGGCCTGGAGAGCACGCTCATCGACGTATAATGAGTGAGCCCCTTTTTCGACCCGTTTTTTTCGTGCATGTTACGGAGTTTGTAGAAAGAAACGCATACCATGTCTGTGTGTCTGTTCTCTGTTCTCTCCTCTGTCGCTGTCGATCGATCAGATCCATCCGTGTGTTTCCTTTTTCTGTTATACGGGAAGTTCCCTCTCCTTCCTTCCTTTTTTTTATTATTTATTTTTTGTTCGTGTACATTCGACCGCCAACCATGCTTTGTTTGTTATACACATCAGCAGCACCAAAACACAGACTCTCTCCTCACCAGGGCTAGTGGTTTCTCATTTTTGGTTTCTTTCTTTGATCTCTCTCTCGTCTTTTTTTTATTTATCTTTTTCGTTTTTTGTATTTTTTTTTTTTTTTTCAACACCACACCACAGAGCGCCCCCATGTTCTCTTCTCTTTCTCTCTCTCTCTCTCTCGACCATTTTGGTATTTAAAACCCCCCCCCTCCTTTTCTTCCGTCCCGGCATTTGTACAGAAAATCGCATATATATTTTCGTATTGAGAGCTCGCTGTAAGCTCGCAGCATTTTTTATTTTATTTTGGTGTGAGCTTGAAGCGAGGCTAGCGAGTCCTCTGAAGAAACACCACCACCCTCTTCCCCCCAAGGCCACCACCCACACACCCTGGACATGGACCTCTCACTCACACTGGTAGTGGTATACCTTTGGAGGGGGACAGGTTCGGTCAGTCGGTTTGCAGTTCTCGTGCGTCTCTCGGGTGTGGTTCAGCAAGTTACCATGGCGCGAGAGAAAAGGGGGGGGTTGGTCTAAGCGGTCAATTTCGAGATAACTTTGGTTATTGTCGCGGCGCTCCTTCTCTGGACTCTGGATATCGGATGCTTTTGTTAATAGTGCCGTAAAGGTTCGGAAAATAGAATAAAAGGCTCCCTTCGACTCGGTTGACGCGATTAGTTGTTTGGCGTTAGCGAGAAAAAAAAATAGGGCCCGAGTAAGGAGAGACTGGCCCCAGGGGGAGGAATTTCTTGCTTGAGGAAGGCACGCGCCTTGACGTACTACAGTATAACTGTACAGTACACCGTCCCTGGGCGAGATGTGCCGAGATGGTCGTCAGAAGCACTGCTGCGCTGCGGACGTTGCCTACAAAAGACCTGTCCCACGAGGCCAGTGTCGCTTACGGGGACGTTCGGCAATACGCCAGAGGAAAAACTGCCCCAATCAGCGGCTGCCAGTGAGTTTGATTGCCGTGACGCGGGGGGAGGCACGCCGAACCGAAGGCAATCGCGCCAAGACGACGGACGACCATGTTTTCCAACAACCATCATCCCAGTTGCAAGACCGGGTCCGCGTGTCCTGGGTCGTCCGAGTCGGCAACCCCAGGAGGCAGATCGTGTCCATCTCCCACGTCTCTATCGCGTTGCCTGGTGGCCCCTGTTGTCGTCTGCCGCTTCGTAGGCGGGTCCAAGTCCATGCTGACCTTCGTATCCTTCGCGCTGTTGCATCCCAGAACTATCTCACCCAATCTCACCTGACGATCCCAGATGAGGGGGATAGTAGTGTGTGTGTTCTCACTTCCGCGTGTTGCACATGCTCCTTCTACGCCAGGTAGAGTGGTGCAGTGTCCTTTAGCCAAGTCGTTTGTTGAGAGATGACGGCGGTAGTGCGCTTGATGATGGGGTGGAGGCCAAGAATTATCTGGAGCGACTGGGTGACGAAAGCGGTATCACACCAGCCGTAGGAGCTGGGGGAGCCGGGGGGTTCCCGATCTCAGCGACGAGCCCATGCACGGGCGTCTGCTGTCACGGTGGCGCCGGCGCTTCTGCCTTGAATTTTCTCAGAATAGTTGAGTGCTAAGTATACCAAGTTGTACAAGCTAATAATAAAGAGAATAGACTCGAATGTCGCGCAGAAGTATGTTGGACATGGTCACGGCGCACCCGAGAGACCTCACCTTCATCATCTTCGAGATCGACTTGTACTTGATACACAAATAATAAATCCGCTTTTACTTTGGTGGCGGTTGTTTTCTATTCACGCTTTCTGTTTGTACCGATCCTTTTTCTTCTTGTCACTGTAATACATTAGCTCGGCGTGGATAAGTATCAAGTGGCTTTTTTTGATTCGTTTTTTTAGACAGGCGCCAATGCAGGAAAACATTAGGATGCAGAGCGCGGTCGAGACATTTAACAGGCGTACGTAAATCAGGAGCTACGATTGAAAAATGATGCGAAAGACGATAGGAGAGAGATCCACCAAGACATCCATGAACCTGAAAATCAGGCATAAACGGCGGCGTGTATTCGTATCAGAGCCAAGCGTTGCTCCGCATCAAGACAAGCTCACCTTCATCGAGCTACCTTGATGCAACCACGGTACGTGAGCTGCCCGAACCTTCCCTCCTTTAATACGAGGGGGACGAACGGCGCTGTCACAGCTGGAACAAGCTCAACTGGCGCTACACTTGCGGGCTGTGAGGTATCATACGCGACGACCTCACGCTCTGCGGAACTCGCAAGCCAACTTACGCACAGATGCCATCAATGAACGGCTGCACGGCGATATTCTCTATCGTGGAGCTCATGAAGACGGGGGAGAAGTTCAGAGAGACAGTCGCACGCCGGATCGCTGCCGCGAGCGCGAGTTGTGCGACGGAAGGGAGCGCATCATTGAGGAAAAGCTTGGCAGGCTCGTCATCGACTTCGGCGAGTTGCTCGATAACTTCTTCGTGGCGAGCTCGAGAACGAACACTGGGATCTCGTCCGATTTGACAACTTCGACACTATGTGACGATCACATGGGTTGAACCTTTCAGGGGGAAAGGACAATGCTCACCCCTTTGTGCCCTTGTTATAGATAGCCTCCCACCTCACAAGGTCAACGACACCCTCCGGTTGATCCTCCACGCCAGTGGGAACCTGAACTGCAGCAGCCGGTATACGAAGTCTTTGTCCTGATCCGGTTGATTACTCGCCATGGGTTCGCGCCTGGTCTACAGAAATGGGACCGGGCTACTTGGGAAAACAAACGTACCTGTCCATCTTGTTGATGAAAGAGAACCGAGGAACGCTATACCGCCGCATTTCCCGGTCGACAGTAATTGTTTGACTCTATGACGACAATCTCATGACTGAATACACACGTAGGCCCTTGCAGGAGAACACACCTGGACGCCAGATACTGCACATAACACCAAAACTGGGCCATCGAGCACACGCAATACACGCTCGACTTGTATAGTAAAATCTACATGACCTGTGTAAAGTCGGACCAGGGTGAGCTCGAAGAGCAGAGTTGGAAGGAAAGTGAGGACAGACGCACCAGGGGTATCGATGATATCGATCGCATACTTTTCCTGTTCGCCCGTGGCCGGTGACTTTGTGTCCCAGTCACAGAATATTGCTGCGCTCTGGATCATGATGCCTTTCTCCCGCTCAAACTCAAACTCCACACTATCCGTCTTTGCGCCGACATTATCCTTTCCTCTCATCTGGACCACCCATATAATCGTCTTAGCCGGGGGCCGAAAAGCGAGAAAAGTTGGAAGGAAAACGGACGATGCACGGACCTCGTGGATATCGCGTATCCGGCCAGTGTAGTATGAAATGCGTTCTGTGGGGGTTGTCTTTCCCGAGTCTATATGGGCGGACACGCCGATGTTGCGTTGGTACTTTAACCGGAGGCGGTCGGCCTCTGTGAGGTGGAATCGCTGGGCGAGCGAGGGCGCAGGGGAATACTTGGTTGGTTGGGGCGAAGGTTTCACATTCACAACAGATGCCAGTGCAGAGGCCTGGCAGCGAGAAGCGAAGAAATGGAGTATGAGTGTCTTGGGAATGAGGCATAGTGCTGTGTGCAGAGGCAGGCCTGCCAGCATGAGTCTTGGTCAGCGAATCGCCGGGGTTGTGGTGGAACGCAGCGGGAGTTGATTACTCCACAGAGCGGACACCGCAGAAGTCGTTAAATGCCGCGTAGGGGGCGCACGTTGATACAAGGCAAAACTAAATAGCTGCGGTAGTGTACATGTACATACATCAGGGTGAAATGTGCTTCAAACAAGAGCGAGAGTGAATAAGATGTATGCGTGACTTGTGCAATCATCGTGGAAAGCAGGTTGGAAGGGTGTCGTAGAAAACAAGGGAGAGCTTGTTGAGATGGAATGAAAACGAAGAGGTACGTGGTAGCCATGAAGATCCGTGTCGCGACCTCCACGATAACTCGGATGTTCGTGCTCCTGATGACGACAAGAACTGGGAAAGGTGTGGGTGCCGGTGGAAGATGAACAGATGAATAAAGCCATACCATGTTCCGAATATCACGGTCGGTCTGGCCGCTCGCTGATGCGATCCACACATACCTTTGCCGATGACCACGTCTAAGGCGAAAAGACCGAAGGATCGACCGTGGTCAAGTTCACAGGGTGTCCTGCTACCTGTCGTTCATCGATGAACCGGGTAAATGCGTCCCGACCATCGTCTCCAGAATATCCAAGCTCCTCCAGATAAGGAAGGAGCTCCAGCGGTAGCTCTCCATCGTCAGTGGGTAGAGAATGAACAAGTCTGCCAACGAGTTCGTTTTGCACATGAAGGGTCTTCAAATTGCTGAACGGTCTGAGGAGTTGGCGCCACCGTGTACGGTCGACCTCGTTGTGCCATTCTGACGATTGTTCGTGCTTTACGTGGTTGAGCGTGAGTTTCTCCACAACAGAGAGTACTGGCTGAAGTGTATCGAGAATCTGTGCTGCGGATGATACCTGTCAGTCGAGGTGTCTGCACATGATCTGCACTATGAAGGGGTAACTCCTCTGTCCTCCAAGTGGGAACGCCACTAACTTAGCGAAATCATTACCGAAAGTGAGCCGAACGGTACTAAAGCTGAAGGTTTCTGATGTGTCGATGAACTGCAAGAGATATGGGACGGTGAAAGTCAGTTGATTGAAAAGCACAACTTGGAGCTCGATGAGGACAGGGGCGCTGATCCGAATGAGAAGGCCCTCCAAATAAGCGCTAACACCCTTGAACCAAAACGCGCGAAGGTTAGGAAGGGTGATGTGCGTCATGACCGGAGTATTCAACAGTTGTCTTTCAACATCACGGTTGGGAAGAGGGGAGTAGAAACCGATCATCAGGATCTCCAGCTGGGGCATGAGTGAAAGCCGGATAAGAAAATAACTTGGTGTGAAGTGGGCGGATGGCGGGATATCCATAAGTGTGAGAGTGACGAGGCCCACGGTAGTCGTGAGTAATGGAGATCCAATCGGAAGGGCAACGTGCCACAGAATGAGGTGGCGTAAATGCGGTGCTTGAAATGTTCTAGGAAGGACCAAGCTTGTATCGTCTTCCATCTGAGAACAGATATACAAGCGTTCCAGGATTGGGAATTGATGCTCTTCCATGGTTGTGATGACCTTCCTCAATCTCGGGGATGGTAATTTAAGAAGGCCAATATAATGCACACGATCACTGTGTCTGAGCGCTAGCAAAATACCCTCTTCATTTTCCTCACTCGTCTCACCCCCATAATAGATAGTGAGTGGCAGGGGTGGCGAATGTGCCAGCATGTTCGCAATAGGCACACCGTGGGTGCATAGCAAATGAAGATCTAGTCGTGATGGCGACGCAAGTATGAGATACCGCCATAGTTGGCAAACCTGCGCCAGCTTGTACCACCAACGTTGGCCGCGCCAATAAACGTTGGGATCGCCACGTTCATTATATTCCGAATTATCCGGGATGGCTAGCCGATAGAGATAGAATATGTCGAGAAGCACATCGTCGTGGAGGGTATGAATAGGTGAGTGTGGTATCTTCCTGGTGGGCTCTATCGATTCGCCAGTTGGTCACAATAAACAGAACAGGGACAGGGAACTTTGGGACTCACGACCTGGTGCGCGTTGGCCAAGCCTTCGAATGAGGGGAAGACAGATAATGGAAGACAAGCAACCGGGCATGTCAGGGAAGTGAGTAGCGATGGGGATGTGGTTGAAGATTGAAACCAGTGTCCCCCATGGAAGCCTCATGCCCGTGGGATGGCTGTGTTGAGCCGAGCGTCTATCTTCCTCCGGGTCATCTGGTTCCGAGGCCTCCTCTGTTCACAGTAAGTTATCATTGTGCAAGTGAATTGTGTAGTGGTATAACGGTCAATTGCCGCAGAACCAGAAGACTTAGTAATAGCGGTCCTAGTACGAGATGCCCGACTCTGAATACCCTCATGGTGTGCAACAGGCAAAGACACAAGACTACACCGTGAATCAAAATTTGTTGTACTGGGACTTCGATAACAGACCGTGACCGAACTCATCCCTATTCCCCCTATGACACTAAACCAAACGCCTTAAATATCCACAGCACCGCCAGCTACTACTTTCTCCCCCCACTGGCAACACCAACACTGCCTCCGCCTCCACAGCTGCCCCTAGTATGACCTCCACGCCTTCAGCTCGAGTTGCTACCGCTCATGTGCGTCACTGACTAATCTGTGCTCGTACTCGCAGTTGGGCAGGGCACCTGCACTTGTGCCAGTCGGGACGGCAGTGGATGTGATCCACCAAACTACTGCTGTCCACCCTGTATGGCAGCCTTACCCCCATGAATCGCTCAGGCTAGGAGGCGGTAAACTCTCGAAGGTGGCTGGGCAGCAACCTGTTGGACATGGAGTACAAGTGCGGAAGTACGGGGGGAAGGCGCGGACCAGGACCGGGGAGTTGTGTACATGTCTGCGGTAGGAGGTGCTGGTACTGGTGCGGAGGCGGAGGAGGGGCGATGGCGGGACTATCATCAGGCCCGGCGTTGGAGGTTGGGATGGGTGTGGCTGCGGTTGTGACCGCGATTGCGAGTTCTTGAGAGAGAAGCTAGTCAGTATCCATTCGGGGGGACTCGCCACCCTTCTTGGTCGCGGTGGGGGGCGGGGGTTGAGATCGTGCTGGGGTTGTCGGCGAAGCGGTTTGAACAATCTACTCCCGGAGTGTGAGTATTCTCACTGTTAAAGATAAGCGGCATGCACCACTTGTCCTCCGTTGCTTCCCAGATGTGTTCACGTCCATGGTGGCCTGGATGTAGTAGCTTAAAGCTTTGTCTTGTCGTGTGACACCATGGATAGCCCGCGCAAAGTAACCGCGAACCGTGACGCCAACAAGCTCTGTACTGGAGCTCATGGCAGAATCTGGTGGTAGTGGGAAGGCGCGGGCACCCGGGGGGCACTGAAGGTGCACCTGGGCTGAGCTCGTGCAGTAGGAGTTGGACGCGGGCAACCAACATTATAGACCCCGCCATAAATTTGATCCTTGATCATAGCTATAGGCCTTCTGGAAGCCTCGTGGGATGGCGGTGCTGAGCTGAGCGTCTATCTGCCTCACCTGCCTCCTCTGTTCACAATATCACTGGGCGTACAAGCAAATTGTACAACACCAGAAATAAAACATCTTTAACTGTGTTTGCTGTACTATGAACAAAGTAAATATGGTGAGATTGGAGTATAACGGCCAATTGCTGCCGAACCAGAAGACCTGGTAATAGCAGTCCTAGTACGAGACGCCCGATAGTGTGCAACAGGCAAATACTGGTTACTCGTGCCAGTGCGTCATCGGTAGTCAACGCAAATGTATTCAACTCAGCGCGTGTATACTACAAATGGGCTACCTAACATGAAAGAGGCGACACGGTGGAATAGGGGAGATGGCACAGGCAGGGCAAGGGAGAGATAAGGAGGAATCAGGGAGAGATAAGGAGGAATCTCGGGGCGAGGATGTAAACACACGGCTGACGTAACGGAGAAACAGGTCAACTTGTCCAGAACAACTCCAGAGTGGCAGAGCACGCCGCTCCAACGTGGTGACGAGAGTGGCATCCGGGCCACACAACATAGCAGAGACAGCACAGAGACAAGCATCAGCATCAGCATCAGTATCAGCATCAGTACCAGTGCGAGCAGCCAACCATGTAAAACAAAAAACACATGTCACCCACCCGACGCACGATGCCACCTCGTGGCCCCATGGGCAGGTTCATGGCAAACAACAACCCGGCACCACAAAGCCCAGCCATTGACACCCCACTACCACCCAGTCGCAGCCCCAGCCCGAACTTAGAAGAGCTGCTCGGACTAGGACCTGACAGAGACGACACACCAGAGCCGTCGCCCGCCATCGTCCTACAGAGCCTGTCATCTAGTCTCTTCTCATCCCCACTCAGCAGCCTACCGCCGCTCACACCAACCACACATGGCAGCCTATCACCCCCAGCGCCAAGTCCACTTGGCCCAAGTCCAGCAGTCCCGAGCCCACTCAGCACACCACCCGTAACGCACACAGCCCCCAGCCCCCGAGCAACAAACCGCATGGCAGCCAGAGCAGCAGCAACCGCCGGACAGGTGGAGACATTTAGAGGATGGCCAGAGCAGAACTCCCGGGTCTTCCTCTGGAACACCAAGCGACAGATGGTACTTGCCGGTGTCGACACGAATGAAGCCAGAGCCAGGTTCCTAAGTCTATGCCTCGAGGTCGACTCACCAGCCAACGTCTGGTTCCAAGCGCTCGCTCAGGCAGTGCAAACGAACTGGGGCCGGCTCGAAGCCGTGTTCACCACGCGGTGGGCACCGCGTGCCGCTCCGGCCACCATGAGCATGGAAAAGACCGAGCGGCTCCTCAATCACAGAATCAAACTGGAGGACGTGGGCGAACGAATCCCCTTCCTTGGTGGGACAGAGCACTCACACATGGTCTGGGCAGAGGAGATGCTAACACTGGTGGAGCAGCTCGGCCTAGAGAGCCGCACCGAATACCTGTACCAAGTTACCAACACCCTCCCCAATGTGGTCAAAGACAATCTCGAGGGCCCAACCACCACCTGGGCGGAGTTCATAGTGGCGGTGAAAGCAATAAAGATCGAAAACCTCACATGGCAGGCAAAGAGGGAGAAGGAACAGTGCGAGCATGACAAAGTCATGGAGGTGCGCATCAAGGAGCTGAACACAGAGATCACCAAGCTCAAGGCCACAAGCAGTGACCCCACAGCCGCAATCCAAGCCCAACTCAGACAGCTTAACCTGCAGAGGCCAGCCGCGAGCACCAGAAGCACGGAGCAAGCGCTCCCAACTATGCCGGGCCGCTATGAAACTCAGCAGAGTAGAGGCCAGCAACCCAGAGAACCAACCACCGAAGCAGAGAAGCTGGCACTCCAGCAGCACCTTCAGAAGTACCCACAGCAGCCAGACACCGATGGCAGGCAAGCAACCTACGGGTGCCAGATCGCCCAATGGGCTGCAGGCAGAAATGCCAACGACCCAGTAACCGAGGCCACACCCATGCCACTCAAACCCGGAACCGCCGCGATCTGTAGCGGCGAGTGCTTCAGATGTGGAACACATGGACACAGGGCCGTGCAGTGCAGGCTCCAGGACGGCCACCCAAACCGCCTGTCCAAGGAGGAAACGAGGTGGCGGGTAATCTGCGGCGGCCGACTCGGACCAGTCAACAGGATGGCAGCTCTGGAGGTTCATTTAGTCTTTGAGGAGCTGGATGGAACGCAGGAGGAGTGGGACGCGCTGGGACAGGACCAGGACCAGGGAAAAGGCGAAGGGCCATCTGCGTAGAAGGCGAGCAGGCGGCCCAGGACAGGAAAGTAGAGCCTAGCACAGTCCCTACCCAGAGTGAGGAGCTGAGTGGGGACCAGCAGTTGACACCTCTGAAAGCTCGAGTTGCATGTACCGAGATCAAACATGACATCATGGATCTGTACGCGATCGGGGGATCGGAGGTAGAAAGAAAACAGAAGGCGACTGCAAAGCCGTTCGCCCACGAGGTCCAGCTACACGGACCGGCAGGCGAGATCGTAAGAATATGTGCCGTGTTCAACGGTGGCGCAATGATCTGCGCGATGTGCGCAACCGTTTTCAACCAGGTAAAACACAGGCTAGCCGACGCAAAGCCATCAAAACGTGTACTACGCATGGCGAACGGAGCGCTGGTTCAATCGCAAGCCACGTGGACAGGCAGCGTGGAGGTTGGAGGAATTGCAGCCCAAGGAACATTTGAGGTCTTTGACAGCGGGGGTGGATGGTCATTCCCATCAGCAAGATGGCATCTGCTAGAGGTGCCTGGCGTCACTAACGTCACTGGTGTCACTAACGCTAGGCACCCTTGTCATGCCAGGCTTCCCAGAAATGTGGCCGGAGTATCTAGTCGTGCCAGATGTCCTATCTAGATCTAGGTATTCCCAGGAATCGCAAATATATTCTAGTATTTCTAGGTTCTCCCAGACCACTCCTAATATTACTACTACAAGTACACCACACGAGTCACTATGACCGTTCGAAACTCGTTCTTTGCCCTTCTGCATTCAACTCCGCGGATTGTGCAACACGATGTAACTAATGTGAGTGGATATTGTCCTGTATATTACCCATGATTTATATACGACATGTTGATTCCAAAACCGCGGTGGATTCCAAAACCGCAGTAGAATACATACTCTATGATACAATGTCACAGTAAGAAGTGAATATATTTTACCCCGCCGCCACTGCCGCCGCCTTCACCGCCGGTGTCGCTGTGTTGTTGCGATCGCAGCGGTCGCTGCGTGCCGTGGTCACCGCCGTCACCACATCGCTGCAGTCACTGTCACCGCTCGCTGCGGTCACCGCCGTGGCTGCGTTGCTGCGGTCGCTGTGTTGTTGTGGTCGCTGTGTCGCCGCCGTGGCGTAGTCATTGCTGTCGCCACCGTTGCCGCATTGCTGTGGTCGCTGTGTCGCCGGAGTTGTCGCTGGAGTGGCTGCGTCGCTGCGGTCATCGCCGCCATCGTGTCGTCGCTGCGCCGGGGCTCTGCTGCTGCGGTTGTCGCCATAACTGCGTTGCTGTCGTCGTTGCTGCGGTCGCCGTGTCGCCACCGTGTTTGCGTCGTCGCAGTCGCCGCCATGGCTGCGTCGTCGCGGTTGTCTCCGTGGCTGAGTCGCTGCCGTCGCAGTGGTCGTCACCGTCCCAGCGTCGCTGCTGTTGTTGCTGTGGGTGCGTCACTGTCGTCGCCGCCGTGTCTGCGTGGGTGCGTCACTGGGGTTGTCGCTGCCATCGTGTTGTCATTGCGCCGTGGCTGCATTGCTGTTGTCGTTGCTGCGGTCGCCGTGTCGCCGCCATGTTTGCGTCGCTGTGTCACCGCCGTATTTGCGTCGCCGCAGTCGTCGCCGTGGCTGAGTCACTGCGGTCGTTGGCGTAGCTGCGTCGCTGCAGTCGCCGTCGTGGCTGCATTGTGGCCGTTGTGGCCGTGGCTGAGTCATTGCCGTCGTCGGCGTAGCTGCGTCGTGGCCGTGACCGAGCCGCTGCTGTCACCGCCATGGCTATGTCATTATCGTCGTGGCTGTGGCTGAGTCACTGCCATCGTCGGCGTAGTTGCGTCGCTGTCGTTGCCGCGGTAGTTGCCATAGCTGCGTCATTGCCGTCTTTGCTGTGACTGATTCACCGCCGTTGGCTACAATCGACCGTGTACACAGAATTGTAGAGCCAAACAAGCCCACGCTTAAGAACGCACCGACAGAGACACTGATTCGCAAGGGTGAGGTGTTGCTAAACAGCATCCAGCGGCTGAGGAAGGTGCTATTAGAGAGGGCAGGCCGTCAGCGTGGGTTGACTTAGAAAAAAAAAAAGGTCAGAGAGCGGGCTTGTAGATCATGTGACGGCCAATGTTGAACTTTTCTTCTTTTCGTTCGTACTTCTCTTCCTTTCCATCCCCTCGGCCTCACTCACACACGCAACCTTCCTCCCTTTCCCTCTCCTCTCCTCCTACTGTCGGTGTCTCTATCATCATCCCGTCCACATTCATGCATCTTTTTCATCCTTGCTGATGCCTTGCTGTCCATTTTGGGAGACCTATTAGTGTTTCATTATGATCACCCTGGCCCCACTTGACGGTACGCTCAATTGAGTGTGCCGTCCTTGGTATGGTTTTTTTTTTTTTTTTTCATTTGTTCTTATTACTGTGACTAACAATGGTCCTTCACAGGTACACAGACATACTGCCGTGTCACCAACACCCCCCTCACTTGCAAGTGTGGGCTGGGGATGTTTTCACTCTCCTTGATGATATTTTGCTGCCACATCGTCGTCGCCACCCCCCCCCCCTCACTCACAAATGTGAGCTGGGGGGGGGGATTTCTGTCCTTTATGACCACGCCCCGCTGCCACGTCACCCCACAACACACCCCCTCCCTTGCAAACATGAGGTGGGGTGTTTTTCACGCCTCTATCGGCATCTCGCACTACATCACCACCACCCCCTCATGAGTGCAGGCTGGTGACTCTTTTTTTTTTTTCATTCGTATCATTCCTATTAACTCACCTCCACCTCTAGCTCAACCTCATCGCACCCGGGATGTGGCCCCATCAGCACCAGTACGAGGGCCCACCACCACGCTAGCACCACCACTAACAACATCTTCTCCTTAGGGTGATGGCAACGGTGGTGGCAGCATTGGAAGCACCGTTCAAGGCCAAGGACGTGTGCTCTACATAGGTGTGTGCTTTGGGCTTCTTGAGGATAGCTCAATGGACAGGTGCTAAGGACACAACCCCTCACAGCTCGCACAGGTGCTTGGCCTCCTCATCGTCATCGATTCATTGTATGACTATACGTCTGCACATTGGCAGGAGCATCAGTGTGGGCTGGGGCTGCCTGAAGGTGAGCCACCTGGAGGAGGAGAGAATGGGGATGAGGGACTGCTGGATATGATGCTGACAGGCCTGGTTGGTGCCATCACGCTCGACGTGTGTGGCGGGGCATGGGTATCTATAACTACATGTACAGTACAATACACAAACTACAACTACCTGTGAAATTCAATTAATTGTGAGTGGTGGTAATTAATTGGTAAACAATGGCCAGTGCACTGGCCCCTAGTGTTTCTAGGAACGTCACCTAGCCCTAGTATTTCATCATGCTCTAGTAGTTAATCTGGTTCTATCTATTTGTCTAGCTCTAGGTACCGAACTATGTGACTAGCTCTATTTTTGCAACCTAGAGCATGGCAAGTCTGCTGGGACTAGGTAGCAAACTAGGGTACTTGGTGCACTAGTGGTACTAGACCTAGTAATGCTAGTAAGATGCCATCTTGCTGATGCCTCCTCGGGAAACCAATGCTCGAAACACTGGATGCACAGCACGATTATGGGTGCAACCAGATCCAGGTAAGGAACGGCATGCAAATAGCAATGCTGATGAACCAGATAGATCAACCGTACTACGCCAAGCTAGCTGGCGAAGGATGGGCACTGGCACTGGACTGGAAACAGCACACAGGGAAACTGAGGCAAGTGGCGCGGACAAACAGCGAAGACAAACCACAGCCAGCGATGGCAATTGAGGACGTAGCGGAGCAGCCGGAACCAGGAGCACAGTGGACGGAAATCCTGACAGAACACCTGGGCACGAAGGGTGACATGTTCACATGCCTGATGGACCCATTCAGTGCGAAACAGGTAAACGCCATATGGAAAGCGGTGAGGCTGGGCGACGACCTGTCAGACCACGAAAAGGAACGGGTGCATGACCTAATCGCCTCATACGCCGACTGCTTCGCACTCTCAGTACGTGAAGTAGTCCCAGCCAAGGAGGCAACATTCAGCCTCGACATCCCCGTGGACATACAACTACCAAAAAAGACACGACAGCGGACCTTTACACCACCACAGAGAAGATACCTGCACAAGAAGATCCTAGAGATGCTAGAGGCAGGCATCATCGAGCGCGCAGATCCAGCCAAGATCAAATGCGTGTCGCTCACCACACTCGGCCAGAAGCAGCATGACGGACCAGGACTGACACTGGAAGAACTGCAGCAAAAAGTAAATGATGAATGCACCACAGCAGGGCTAGCACCACACTTCCAGGTACCACCCAGACAAGAAGCAACGGAAACCACGAGAGTAGATGAACAGGACCAGAAGTGGCGCATATGCCAAGACTTCAAAGAGGTGAACAAACACTCGAAGGTGGCACCCATGCAGCAAGGGGACATATGCACGAAACAACACTGCCTCAGTGGCCACAAGTACGTTAGCGTCATTGACTTTGCATCAGGATTCTATGCAGTCAAAATAGATCCCGACTCAAGGCCATACATGGCCTTCTACATCAGTTAGTTCGCAAAAAACTTGTGTCTTTTTGGTCTTTTGAGCCTGTGGCACAGGTTCACAAGCTTCACAAGCCCACAAGTTCACAAGATGATGAATATATTTCATTAAAAGATTCTATGTACAATCTAAGATAAATATATATAAAAAGGAATATGAATGAAATTGCTACCACCACCGCAGCTGCTTCCATGGCTCCACCGCCGCCGCCACCTCTGCCGCTTCCACTGCTGCCGCCGTCCCCACCACCGTTGCTGCCGCTGTCCCCACTGCTGCCGCCGCCGCCACCTCTGCCCCTTCCACCACCGCTGCTGCCCCTGCCGTCACTGCCGCCACCTCTGCTGCTTCTGCCGCTGCCATCGCTGCTGCCTCCGCCACTACTGCTGCTGCCTCTGTCACCCCACTGCTGCTTCTGCCATGGCTGCCATCACCACCCGCACTGCTCCAGCTGCTGCGGCCGTTACTCCTGCTGCCGTTGCCGGTGTTGCTGCTGCAGCCATTGCTTCTGTTGCAGCAGCCCCTGCTGTTGCGGCCACCCGCTTGCATCATTGGTGAGAACTGCTGCGTGCGGGGATGAAGCGACACTGCAAGCGCATCGACCGCCGCCATGGTGCTGATGTTCTGCAGTGCGGACATCGCCCAATATGGTGATGGTGGTGGTGATGTGCGCCTCGGCATGCGTGCTGCACCCATGCGCGTGTTGTAGGCCAGATGGGGTGGTGACGGTGGTAGTGACGCACACCTCGGCATGCTGTTGCTAGCCACCGCGGCAGCAGCGGTGCTACTCCTGCTACTGTTGCTGATATCGCCACTGCTGGGCCACCACCGCTGGGTCACCACCGCTGGGTCGCCGCCACTGGGGTCGCTGGTGCCGGTGCCGGTGCCGCCATTCTTGATGCCGCTGCTGCCCTGCTGCCGGTGCTGGTGCTACGGCTGTTGTTGTGGCCGCTGTGGCCGTGCTGCTCTGTTATTGCTGGTGTCGCTGTGGTTGTGCCGTTGTTGCTGGTGTCGCCGGTGCTGGTGCGCGCCGCCGCCGTGTCGCCAGTGCTGGTGCCAGAGTTGAGCACAATGATGCTGGGCATGGCCTTGGTGGGCACCTCACGCACGCCAGGGGGGGCACGCCGACGAAATTGGGCAGTGCAAGGTGGGTGACGTGCGGGCAGTGCCATTCCTGTCAATTAGTACAATAAAAATGGATCGAAAAGAAAAGTAAAACATACCTGCAACGCCTCCCGAGCTTGTGATCGCACGTCGTAGGTGGTTGTCGTGGTGTGCCCACTCATGTCAGGCCCGCACCAGTGCCAATCATTGGGAGGCTGAGGCATGTAGCGTGTCTCTAATCACAAGGACACTCTAAACTATCTTAAACGAAGAGCATGGTAGTAAGCAAAATAGGAATGAGACAAAAAGAGAACACTACGAATGTCCGGGCACGACCAAGCAAAGTAAAATTTGCTGCCTCCCAAGCCATTGGTACCCCATCTGCCATTGTTGTTGCTGCCCGCGTCGGTGTTGAGCCCAAGGTGGTGGTAGTAGTGGTTGGTACTTGTTGACTTGTAAAGTTCGTTGTGTGTAGCAACAGCATGTGACAACAAACATGGCGTCACCACCGCTCAATGTTCAACTATTCTGAGTCAACCTTGTTCCTCCTCTGTTAACAACGACTGGCCCCACACCCTCCCATCAAGACCATACGACAATGTGCATGGCTGCAAGTGCCATGATGGCCGGCGTCCTCCGCCCTCCAGAGAGTGAGTGCCTGCGCTTGCTCACTCGGTTTCACCCCTGCTGACACCTGGCATCCTCTGCCCTCCAGGAAGTGAGTGCCTATGCTTGCTTTCTCGGTTTCATCCCTGCTGACACCCTGCGTCCTCTGCCCTGGAAGTGAGTGCCTGCGCTTGTTCACTCGGTTTCACCTCTGCTGACACCCGGCAACCTCCACCCTCCAGGATGTGAGTGCTTGCGCTCGCTCTCTCGGTTTCACCCCTGCTGACACCCTGCGCCCTCTACCCTCCAGTTGGTGAGTGCCTGCGCTCACTCAGTTTCACCCCTGCTGACACCCCGCGTCCTCTGTCCTCCAGTTGGTGAGTGCCTGCGCTC
>QLOS01002165.1:0-11863 GCA_003313725.1 Russula sp. MG48 | reverse complement strand
GTCTTAAACGGGTGTAGTCTACCCCGTTCACCGTCCGTCTAGATAGTTGAGTAGAGTGTGAACAGCACGGGTACGGTGACCGTGGGACGGATCCGTCCAACCCATGAGGTACGGTTACGGTGCACAGCCCTAACAGTCCTATCCAACGCAAATGGTGATCATGGAGATCACCAGCAACTTCCACCAGACCCACAGCTCAATGGGCTCTACAGAAGCAGCTCAATGCCCCTTGAACAAATGCTTGACACTTCGTCATACGTCCACTCCAAAGTCTTCACCATTCAGCGTTCTCAGTTGCAGGTGTGCTATTTTGTTACGGCTCGAGGGGCCGTGGGCACGACTTGTGCAACTAGGCGTGTGGCAAGAGTGAGCACGTGCGAGGGCAACGAGCACGTGGTCCTGAGTGAGACACTTCCGGTGGTCTCAGCGACGCAAGAGTAAAGCAGACTCTTCGGAGTAGAACGGCTAAGTCACGGGCGCTTGTGACTCTTAAGGTTCAAAGCTAAGTCGTTGCAGCCGACTTAGAAAGGCGTGAGAGCGAAGCAAGATAGTGCCGAGCGGGCACTAAGGCAGGGGCAAGGTAAGAGGGCAGTGGGAGCGTCTTAAAGCGGCAAGCTCAAGAGTCGAAGCAAGGTCAGGTCTCGATTAGGAAACTAAGTCAAGCTTAAGGCTTGACTGGCGCAAAGGGGGCTCCTTATATAGGGAGCTACAGGAGGTCACGTGCTAACTGCTACCTGAGTCATAATGAGGGTAGTGAGTCAGTCCAAGGTCCGGAGCTAAGTATAGTAGTGGAGCGATGGCCACATCGCTCCACGTGAGTCACGCACGCTCCACAGGCGTCACATCGTACAGTAAGCAGTCCTGAGTCAAGTCGAGTCACGTACGGAGTAGGGGTAAGCATAAGGTCGTAAGCAAGAGGGGAAAGCGGTCCGTAGTCCGTAAAGGGGATCGTAACATATTTGCCCATCAAGTTCCCCAAACAGTGGGTCCAAGTTGCCATTACAATGATAATGCATCAGGTTAGGTTAGAATTGAAGCAAAAAGATATCCACGAAAGGAACTTACATGTGCTCCATGGCAAGTGAGGCTCTGACGGTTCCCCGGTGGCTGCAAATGTCGCACCTGTGAGGGCAATACATGGTTAGGGCAATAAACAAGTGGGTGATGTCTAAAATAGGGATGAGCTTCAAAGCCAGGGGTTTACACTTTAAGGAGCGACATACTTTACTTTCCATGGCATGTATTGAAAAATGAGGCACGCTGTGTCGCTGGCATTGCCTGGCAATCGGTCTGGAGTGAGACTGGACCTGAGCATGCGCCAATGCCAATGGGGGGAGCTGCAGATGTTCAGGAGTCAGGACCAGGCCATCCAAGGAGAAGTCAAACCTGAGGATCCCAGTCATCCCATGTACATGTGTGGGGCACAGTGCAGTGTGATGCAGAAGCCTGAGGTTCAAGGTTATGAAAGCAGACAAAGACAATCAAGGCAAGAAGAGGTTCAACTGCCCAAGAGGATTTGCCCAGGCTGGGACAGCCAGGGTCAAAATAAGACCAAGGATGTTGATCGAAAAGAAGGCACAATGATGGCAACAGAGGTGAGACAGTGGTTACAGGCGGTGATCACACTGATTGGCCTGGCCAAAATTCCTGAAAGGCTAGGGACAGGCCAAGCCACTTGACCAAAGAGCATTGGGCCACTATTGGCTGCAGTGCTCAATTTCCAGCTTGAAGGGGACTGCAGGGTCAGGTGTTGAAAGAAGAACAATAATAACCCATCATTGAGACCCGTATAATGGCCATCAACAGCCGTCAAAGTATGGCAAAGTACGGGTGACTACCAGCCAGATACCAGATACAGTAGTCACAACACCATCTGCCCGCCGGGCCGGTAGATGGCACCCATATGACAGGTGCCATAGTACAGGTGATATGGTGTATGGTTGACACCCCTAGCTTACAGGTTGATGGGTCTGTGGGTCACTCACTGGTGACCCATATACATCATACCTGCTGTTACCTGTACCTGTGATCCCCAAACCCTGGCAGAATAAATTTTTGTTATTGTTATCCTGCTTGTCTATGCTTTGAGCATCACTTGGATCACTTAGTTGTTCTTTGAATGTGGCTTGGATCACTTGGTTGTGCTTTGAATGTGACTTGGATTTCTTTAGCTGTGTCATGAGCATCACTTAGGGCTGTAGTCTGCCAGATGAAAGATTCTTGATTTCTGCCTTGGATGTCTGGAAAATGTCTTTGAATTACCTTGAATGTGGCCTGGCATGTGGCCTTGGATGGTTGCTGGAAGCCCACAATTAGATGTACCAAGACTGGGTTAAGGAGGCAGTAAAGTATATTTCAAGTCAATTTTGAGTCAAGACAAAATCAAGCTCGACTCGGATAAGGTACCCCTCTTGTGTTCTCATCCCTCCCCACTCCATCCAGGCGCTTTGCTTACTATTACACCTGATCCTCGAATGAAACTGTTCTGGCTGTTCTCGAATCCAGCATGTCCCACGGTTCTCGAACATTATATTTTACTTTTTTGCAACAGGGAGCCCGATGAGAATGTGAGTACCCTAGTTCATTTAGGAGCGGGCATCTACAGACTTAGAGTAGGGACAACCCGGTGTTGGCTTCTGGACCCAGTCGTACGTATTTAACAGCTTTACCTGGCACTCTTTCTTGGGTGCATGGTCGTCAAGGCGTTGTTCTCACTCAAATATCAGATGGTGCGGGATCCTACTAAATGTGAGTACACTGATTTATGCGCGGGCGGTCACCCAAATACTAAACAGCGCGGCGAGTAGGGATTGCCTGGTCTTGTCTTCTGAACAGACGCACACTCATTGAGCAACTCCACCCTGTCCCGGTTTTTCGGTGCATGGTCCTTACGACGACCTTCGCATCGAATATCCCCAGCCAGATGACATGGTGTTCCCCGGTGGGTGCTCGGCCATGCCCATCAGCTAGCCGCAAAGGTGAATATCTGACCTTGATCAACCCGCCGCAGCTCGTGTTTCGTCGGTGAGCAGATCTTCGCATTGGCTCCCTGGGTAATCAATCGCATTGTCTCGCCCCACAACCCGAACGTGTCAAACCTTTTGCACGATAACCTTTACGGCCTCGTTTCTTGGTAAGTCAAGACCTGCGACTAGAGGGAGGAAGAAAAACACCAGACTCACTCCGTACGTTCCTCAACTGCCTCCCTCAGGGCCCTCGGTGTATTGAATCAACGTGACCCTTTGTACAACATCCGATCCAGTCATTTGTTTCGCTGGACCCCCTTGACCTAGCGACTCAGAAACGGTGGAAATGCCAGCAGTATGGAGCAATGACGCGGTATGCATGTCCCTGTACCTCCGTAACCACCGCTATCTATATACGTCACCGACGAACTGTGGTCATGCTTCTGTGCTGCCTCATACTCACCCTATCATCAAGTACAAACCATTGGAATGAAACGACGTTGGGTGAATCTCGATGAAGGAGAGCTGTGCATCGCCATCGGGTCTAGTGAAATGACCAGGTGAGCTCATCCCACCTGTTTTGGTATTGTCATCTCTTGACGATCGTCAATGACATATCGCAAGGTTGCAACTTCAAGACGTTTTCCAAACTGGATGAAGATCCTGATCATCGCCAGCGACTCGGACCTCTAGATATCCGTCTCTTACAAGACCATTGTAGATATCGTATGCGTTGACTGTGCGGGTCCGATAGTCACAGCACTGAAACTGCCCAACTTGAGTGTCAACTACATTTCGCAGGTACAACCATGAAGACCGTGATCTCGCTGGTTGGCATGCTCAGTCTGCGAACGTGGAAGGCGAATCCTTTCGAGTATACGGAGCTACTCCCAGCCACTGCGCGGGAACCTCAAAGATCGAGTCTAGGAGAACAATACTGACGGCATGGATCCGCAGACTCGCTCCCCCGTTGACCAGGTCGTGTCTACGTCTATCAACACCACCAATCACGACACGACGTGGTTGGATATCAAAAGAGACGGCGCTCAGGCCAACTGCGACGATAGACTATCGAATGCCGTGGTACGTAGAGTGTATCTGGGGTATCACAAGACCGAAACGGAGGGGGTGAAGTTCACGGTTACTTTTCGTGAGGATGTCAACGTTGTGGTCCAGCAGCGCACGGACGCACCCTCCAGATAAGTCATAGGCACGGAGATTATGGACGAAGGAGTATTTCAGACTTGCCAAGGGCCATTGTTGCGAGGCCTGCGATGCTAGAAAGATCCTGGCGACATGGGGTCTATGTTCGAGGTAGGTATCCACTCCCTCTCCCTTCACGCGCGATCTCTCTGCCTTGCAATATCTTTCCCCTCGACACGCACCGTATCACTGCCAGTCATGCCCCTGCATGATGTTCATCCTTCTTTCTCTTGCCCGTACATTGTGTCTCCCATGCGCTTTCTCGCACCCTGTCTCGGCCGTGCCTACTCCCTGTCACATTCTCCTCTCCCCTTGAAACGGCCTCGTCAGGGACTTATATTTTCCCCACCAGGCACAAAGACCCCTCATCCTGGGATGTGTTCTCCCTGCCCTCTACCCAGTGCTTCGCGCGCATCCTCCCCTCCGATCCCTCATTTTGGCATCCTCTCCCCCGTGCATCACTTTCAGTTCACAGGCTTACAGGGGCGATCAGCTGTATTGTCATGTATTTGGTATCTAAATCTCACCATTTACAAGAGAGAGTTAGTGGGAAATATTTGAATACGCCATGGTGCTGCCCAATTACCCGATAGGCGGTGCTCGCCGAGTTGCACGTTCCACACGCGATGGTACCCCCTATTTTCACCCGTGAACTGATACTGACCGTGTCTTACGGGCACAGGGGAATGAAAGCCTGAGAACGGCACAAGATTGGAGGACTCGATTTTGGGTCCACGCTGCAGGAGAACCAAACCAGGAAATGGTCTACTCGCTATCCCATTTTGGGGCGTGGAGGTTTTGTAGGTCCTAATATTGGGTATTTATTTAACATGCCTATGGGTACTAGCGTGGCAGTAATCCTTGGTGTATGATATCATAAGTAGGTAGTCGTGTAGGACGTGAATCCCTTTCCCCTTGTCTCTCTCTCTTTTCTATCTGTGCTCCTGTCCCATTTTCTCGAACTCGCGCGTGCGTTAGTCGCACGCACTTCAACAGATAAACTCACTCGTTCTCCACCACGATTCTTAACGATCATGTCGGTCATCGCCGCAGTCGGTGTAAGTTCCGAGCCATTTGAAGAAGTATTCAATGCGCTTAAAGAGATCTATGAGCGCGTCTTGGTTGGTGTTGGCATATTTAGCCGCCTGGAAGACTTAGGTGTCAGGATAGTCTGCCCGAGGGAACCAAGGAAGATACCGACTGAGGACACCGAGGCCGGCGAAGATCACTTTTGCTGGCGAGAATACCTGAAAAACATATGTTAGAGCACAGACTGAGAACAAGTAAGGATCCTGGTATTCACCAAGGCCAACACCTTCGCCAAGGGCGGCAGAAAACGCGCAAGGGACGTTTATGATCGAGGTGAGCCACTTTGTCAATCTCTCATCGCAACTCCCGAACGTATCGAGTTCCCATACTTGCTCTCGAAGCGTGGAAAGAATGGCATGTACAAAGTGTACAGGCTAGAAGATGCTTGTACGTCGTTTTGTGTGCTTCCAGAACAGAATTTAGAATGGACTGCAACTTGACACCCAAGAAAACCGTCGTGGAGGGAATCTGGGAGGCAGATGGGGCTTGTAGTAGTGGACGGCTCATGGGATGTCCACCTGCAAGTCACGAGTTACTCACTGAGTGTACACGTGATGTGGCGTACATCACATTTTTTGTGTCTGTGTCGCTGATCTCATCGTAAATCAATCAAAGGGGGTGATTGTCACATTCACGCCCTTGTCCTCACTCCACGATTATGCATCCGAGCACTCACGCTCAACTGGGGATGTCAGAAGACGATGTTTTTGGCGAGTCACTCATGCAAGTTGACGAGCCGGCTGATCATCTCGCAAATCCATCCACCCCCCCGAGTCCCACTCCCCCACCAAAACGGCCAAGGCTCGGTATCCCCGATCAGGCCATTGAAAAGGCGTGCAAACGTCTTGGGCGCTATGTAGACCCTGATGATGATGATGAAGCTGAGATTCTGGAGTTGGTTTGGACTATCGTCCACGGCACTCTCTCGTATGATATGACACTGAGCGGACGTCTTGCTAACGTCGATGAGTTTCGAGAAAATGTCAAACGCAAAGGGGAGCAGCAATTTATCGACTTATTGAGAAATATGGCAAGGAAGAAATCCTGGCGGGATTTACTTGAAGACGGTACAATTTTTAACTTTCTTTGAACTGAAGAGCTCTGATCATGCTCCCTGTCTAGAGATCTTTTTGAAGCGAATTCAGTCAGACACTGAGAAATCACGATGGGACATCTCCGCGGTCTCAGTAGATGGTGCCTAATGATATAATACCGCTCTACGTTCCGTTGATCACCTCTGATGACAGCTACCGTACGCGCGTGGAGTTCCACTTTCAAAGGCGATGCCGCAAATGTACTTCTTGCGACCATCTCAAATTACCTCGACAAGCAGAGAGACCCTTATACAAGACAAACCAGCATAGTAAATTCGTCTGGAACTGGAAAGTCTCGTATGGTGGATGAAGTGGCGACCAAAATCATTACGGTGCCAATGTGTCTGCGTAGAGATGGAAGCCAAGGTCTCACTTTCCGCTCCTTCGTTTCGACATGCTTATAATCTGATCCATCAGGGTTTCCACCTCCTGATATTGCTCTGCGTAATTGGTTTTCTTCAATTCCGGACCCAACCGATCGGGCTGGTGTTGCACGGAAACTACATGGTGTCATGTGTTCACTCTTAACCGTCCTTCACATGAGACTAGAATCCATCGCGTCCGAGGAGCACGGTGATTATTTTGCAACTGCTTCCAAACTACATGCTAACGACGCTGCAGATATCCCGGTGCTAACATTAACTCAGGAGGTCCTCCACAGTGTGTCCAAGACCGAGAGGGGCGAGCATGCGTCGCTTGTCAGACAGCGCCAAGAGAAGCTCGCACTTGCCTTCCGTGACCGCATGACTAGAGGTCAATCATTCCAGGGCTCGAATATCTATCGGAAAACGTTCTACGGAGAGGTGATTAAGTTGGCTATGGAGGTGAATTTCCATGGTCTTCATCGTTTCCTTTGAGGTTGACAGATCTCTCAAGTTCACGCAAGGCAGTGTAGAAGTTCCTGGCTCGAATCCGAAAAGTCCTTCCCGATACACTCATAAAATGGGGGGTGGGGTCAAAGAGGCAGGACAAAAACTTTGTCGGTTCGTAGACCCACATGGTCTGTTGGATTCCGACACTGGGTCACGGTGGCCTCTCGTTATCCTCGCTTTTGATGAGGCCCATATCCTCACGGATACCCCGCAAGACACGGTGTGGACTTTGTTCTCTGAGTTGCGTCGTACTTTGCGAGGGGTCATCGACTTTCCCATATTCTCGCTGTTCCTTTCGACAGCGGGAAGATTCCATCTTTTCTCTCCGGAGATACGATCGGACCCTTCAAATCGAATCACGAATTCCTATCTCATTCCCCTAGATCCTATCTCGGAGATCAGTTTCGACGATCTCGCGTTCCCTGCGAGGGAAGATACTGTCACGTTAGATCGGGTGGTACAGCTGGATTGGATATCTCATCTCGGGCGTCCATTGTATGTCCACTTGACATGTTCCTTTGGGCAACGGCTTACTTCCCACCTCGAGTAGATTTGGCTCTCATTCTGACGCTTTAGGAAACAACGAGGCAGAACTTATGCTCTTTGCAAAGCAGAAGCTGCTGAACGGCAAGTCTGCCATCGATATGGATGGGCCGGGTTCTCTTGCCTGCCTTTGTGTGCGGTTCGCTCTGGAGTTCAACGCGGACGCACTTTCTCGCGCCGTAACGTGTACGCAGGTCGAGCGCCACATGCGACTGTGCGTCGCGGCAACTACCGGATTCGAAAGAATGGTCACGATTGCCGGGTCGGAACCTCTTCTGGCTGAGGCTGCCTCGGAACTTATGCGCACGAGCACGGAGAACCCGGTGCGACACCTGGCAAATCATTCGGACTTGAACTGCATCGATCGCGGGCGGCGTGGTGAGCTGGTTGCAGCATTTATCATCATGCAGGCGCGTGATGCGTCACTGCCGAAGTCAACAATCGGAAGAAGATGGGTGTCCGTTAGCGACTTCATGCAGGCCCTACTTCCATCGTCCGCGTACGAAATCCTTCAAAATTATCTGCCGACATGTTGGCGCGAAGGAGAGGACAAGCTGTTTGGTGAGACGTTCGCGGACTACGCTATGTGGTTCAACCACGTTATCAGGATCGAGGACGGCAAAATGATCAATGCGGAAAATCTTTGGAAATTTATCACGCGAGGCGCGATGATAATGTGTGCGAACAACCAATATGGCGTCGACATTGTGTTGCCCGCTTGCGTCACGACAGGCAATCTTTCCCATACCACCGTGACAGCGATTCTGATCCAGGTCAAGAATGCGGAACGCTTCGAGTGCAGCATCGACAAGACGTTGTTTGACGCCATGAATCCATTCCGGGTGGGCTTGTTCTCTGATGGACAATTACCGAGGCCTGTTATTCGAGTTGTTTTTGCGCTCGCCTCTGGTGAAGCTGGCGTACTCTTTCCCACTATCCGTCAGCGTAACCATCATTATGCTGATCCTTTCACCGCATTCGACGTCTGGTGCGCGGGACTATCGCCTGACACGTTCAGGTGCATTGGTGACGATTTGGTTCCATATCAAGTTCTGCTGGAGCGTTCGCTTCAGCCTCATGATGCATTTGATTTGAAGGAGACAAATGACCCACGTCTGGACGATGAGACGAGGGCGGCGAGAGGACATCGTAGGCGGATGATGGCGGCGCTGACCATGTACCAGATTGGGCATAACTCGATCCACATCTAAGACGACTTGGAAGGGATGTCAGTATGTGGATGTACGTATCGCTTAGATTGTATCCCGATTCCGTGCGGCAATGGCAACACAGCGCAACTTTTCCGTTTTGTGAACTTTTTATAACTCGAAGCTCACACCCGGGTCCCCTTGCGAGCACCGCCCCTGCACGGCGGTTCAACCTCTCGCTCAGTGTCCGATGCATGGTAAGTTAGTGTTGCCGCGGTCCGGTAAACCGTGAACCGGTTCCGGTCTTCGGCGGTTTCTACCCGGTTAGGTCTGACCCTTTATTGACTGAACTGAATTTGTGCTGCACGGGAACTGAACTGAACTGCAGTCTTGGTTCTAGACCACTTGCAAACTGTTAGGGGGCCAATCCATTCAAGACTGGTTTAGAACTGGTTAATACCAGTCTTAGACTGGGATCACCCAACAAAAAATACTTGTATAGCCAGCCTGTGTAGAGATACAGACCCAACAAGTATAAGGTATGTACAGATAGGCATGTATACAGAGCAAGAGAGTGGGTAAACCTACAAGGCTGAATACTTGCTGAGGGACTGTCCAGGGCTGCAGGTGTCCTTTTTAGCAATGTGACCATTGGTACTCTGAGTATGCAATCTGATGTGGGAAGAGGAATGAGGAAGAGCTATGTGGGTCTATTTGGGACTTACACTTTTTGTGGCATGGCCTTGCCAGAGGCCACCTGAGAGGCACCAACCTTGGCTGACTTGTGTCTGCATGTCTCCAACTTGGGAGTACTAGTAATTGATGCATCAGTTTTTCCTCAAAATTCTTGTGGGGTCTTGTACACATCAGCAAAGTCCAACAATTACTTACACAACTTATGTGACTTAATTCAGTGCTAAGTATGCTAAATCCTCAAAGGAAGGTTAAATTTCCTTAATTTTGACTTGGGGGATTGTCTGTTAAGGAATGACATTAGAGTAAGTGATCCAAGTCTGTGATCTAATTAATTTAAGGACACCAAGTACACAGTAGTATATGTAATTGCTAAGACAATAGATTATCCCACTAAGTAGCTAAATATTCAGTAAGTCCACTTAAGTGCGGCACTGACTTCGAGTTTTTTTTTTTTTTTTTGTAAGTTAGATTTTCAGAAATAACCAGAGACTGGACCGATGTAACCAGTGGGAATTGGACTGTCAGGAGTGTGCATGCTTGAGCATGGCAGTTGTTTGTCTGTGTTTGTACTTGTTGGTAACCCTCCCTTGCCAACTTCAACTTCAACTTTCCAAGTTACTCAATTCAACTCAGCCCACTTGCGGCATGCTCAATTGCATGCTGTCCTTGGTTGGTGTTTTTTTTTTTCATCCATACATCCCAGTTTCACTAACTAATCATTGCCCCACACAGGTATCCTGCCAGTGAAAGCGCTCTGTGCTGCGTCGCCCCCTTCAAGCCCACACCACGCTGCCACCACCTGCCCCACTGTCACATTGCTGCTGCATTGCCACCACTGCAGCCACCCCTTGAGCATGACGCCCAGCTGTCACGTCACTGCTGGGTTGTTACTACCGTGGCCACTCCTCTCAAACACAATGTGCCGCCGTCACGTTGTCGCCAACACCCTCCCGCTTGCAAATGTGGCTGGGGGTGGTTTTGCTTCTCAGAGTACCCCCTCTCACTCACATGTGCGAGCTGGGTTTTTTTTTTCTTTTTTCTTTTTTTGTTTGTATCATTCACAACTCATCTTGCAGGTACATGGCGACCTGGGGTGGTTTCGCTGCCATCTCACCATCACCACCCCCTCTTGCCCACAAGCGCGAGCTGGGGGTGGTTTCTCCCTTCACGAAAAGGCCCCACACCATGTTGCCACCCTTTGTCGCAGTGTCGCCACCGCATCACCGCCATGTACCACTTTCACCGGTAGTGTGTTAAAGTCCAGTCTGGTCCAGTTTTTTGGCCAAAAATCAGGCAACTGCAACTGCAACTGGTTGCTGTTGCGCAGCAACTAGTATGACTAGTGCGCAGCTAGCAGGTGTGCAGTGGAATCCTTTAGGATGTAGACTCTTACTTGTATACTACGAAGTGTGGGCGAAAGCAACACTGATATTTACCAGCGAAAAGCTGGTGCTTATATACATGTAGGCATGTGTGACGTGACATAAGGTGACGTGCATATATCCTAATATATCATAATAATATCCCATAAGGGGATATTGCCCATATGTCCGGATTAGGTCTAGACAGAACTAGAGCGGCCCGGATCCCCATGGGATCTGGCCCTTGTGTTGCCGGTTCAACACTCCCCCTTGCTAAGTGCGACAAATGTGTTTGCGCTTTTGGCAAATATGAAGCGGTTTGTAGTCATGATTGCAAGGGATAAGGATGGTGCATGCGCAAATGAATGCAGCGATGAGAAACCATTCTTATACTGTCAGGGTGCACTGGTTCCAAAGGTTGGAGAGGTGCAGAGGCTCTGCGTCACCCTGCGCATTTCCAGATTTCTGTGGATAGCTGCGCTGGTAGGGGATGAGCCTGACCGCTGCATTGCGCATGAAGGAGAAGGTCTGGACTTCTGCTTGGGCAATGGACAGTGGAGCTTCTGGGGCGATCCACAAGAAGTTCAGGGTCCAAGGAGGAGACATTGTTTTTCTAGTCCTTAAGATAGACGACCACTGGTCTGTCATCACATCGTCTGGACCGAGAGAGGCTTGGAAGGCGTAGGAGGTGCAGGGGTAATAGCACGTGAAGGGGTTAAGACCCTTGCACAGTCCAAACGCTACTGTGCACAGTATGTGGTTTTATCATCAACCACACCACATTCTGAATATTTTTATTCAGTAAGGCTGTCTGTGCAGCTGTGCCTATTTGTCTCCGCAACCATGACAGTCATGCATTCATGACTACTTAATTGGGCGACGTGAAGTCTA
>QLOS01002159.1:0-24872 GCA_003313725.1 Russula sp. MG48 | reverse complement strand
GGCGGGTTGCTGACTGCAGACGAAATCTGAGGAACAATTCCAAACGACAACACGATGGAAGACTTACGCGGACATAACAGCGTGGTGGTAGAAGAAGATTAAAGTCGGCTTGGCTGCCCAAGGCGCGTCCCTCGCGGTGCGCCGCTGATTGAACCAACAAAGGATAATCTTCCCGCGCCGCAGTCAAACTTTCCAATTAAAGAAAATGGAACATGGTTATCATTTTCGGCGCCAACCGGACAAACCACCCTACAAATCCCGAAGCTCTAAGGAGACTCGAAACAACAAGAAGCGTGAAATGTTCCTCCGCGCGAGATAAGGAGCGACCCAAGTAAGAAAGTGCACATATGCATGGCTGCAAGCGGGGAAAGAATTGACAAGAACCCGAGAAAATAAAAGTACATTAAGCTAAGCCTAAATCAACGACGCCGTGCCGTTGGGCTGCCCCGACCCGTTCGTCTGCGCTCCAACAAACAAGCCCTGCCCAAACGACGACGTCCCGGCGGGCTGCAAGAACAAGCCGGTGCCCGGGTTGGCATTATTGTTGGCGGTGCCAAACGCAGGGAACGGCCCGGCACCGGCGCCAGAGCTCGGTGCCAGGACCGATGCGCGGAACGGGTTCACTGCACCGACACCAGCGCCCGTCGCCTGTGGACGCAGGCCGACGCCGAGCGAGGAACCACCACCGGGTACTGCGAGCCCACCTGATCCCGCGCCGGTGGCAGGGAAACCAGTCGGCTGCGCGCCAAGACCAAAACTAAAATTACTACCACCAACACTTGCCCCTGTCCCTACCCCGGGCGCGGGCAACGATACGCCGCTGAAACCCGCGCCGAGCCCAGCTCCTGCGGGCATACCAACCGCACTGGCAGTAGTACCGACGGGGGGTGACCCGGCGGATGAAGCTCCCTCGGGCGTAGGCGTCCCCGACGTGGACTGGGGGATCGGCGGCAGCGACTCGAGCAGTGACGCGCCGAACGATGACATTGGCTTGAACGCCTTGACCCCTCCATTGAAGCCTGTCGCCTGTGGGCGTAGTGGTGCGCCGGTCGGCTGGCTGGACAGTGCAGTGCTTCCTGTGGGCTGCCCGCCAAGGGAGCTGAAAACCGAATCAGAGAAAGAAGAGCCCATCGTCGACGCCGTCATGAAGTTCGTGGGTGTCGCACTAGTCGGTGACGTCGTGAGTTGAGGTGTCTGTACGCTGCTGGGGCCACCAGTAATGAACGAGGATGCAACACTCGCGAAGGTGGTTGTAGGCAACCCTGTTGGTTGCGGCTTGACCTGCACCTGGTTCTGTGAGTGCGACTGAGGTTGAGCCATGCCGTTCACAATCTCGAAAAGTGTAGGCGCGCGGGGGACAGGTGGAGGTGATGGAGCCTTGGGCACACCGAACGGGTTGCGCGAACCGGTTTGGTGCGGTTTGAGTGGCTGCGGCGGAGGGGATGAGGGTTTCTTTTGAGTAAGAGGCGTGGAGGCTGGGCGTGGAGGCATAGAGGACACAGGGGCGGAGGTGTTAAACATAGACGTGGGCGCAGGTGCAATTGTAGTGGAAATGTTCGTGGAAGGGGGCTGGCTGGGAGACGCGAGGGAAAACGGTTGAGAGACGGACCGGGATTGCACAGGGAATGGATTCAAATTTGAAGATGGGAATGGGTTTGAACCTGCAGCGTTTGGAACTGAACTGTTTCTTAGCGCTGCAAAAGGATTAGCATTCACTGCAGCAGGGAATGGATTCGTTGTCTGTGCAGCTGCAGGGAAAGGATTCGTTGAATTTATTGTCGGGAAGGGGTTTGTTCCAGGGAAGCCATTCTGCACCAAGAACGGGTTGGCGCCTGTCGGCACCGGTTGTAGTGGGTTCATCTGACCGAACGGCGAAATCCCAGTGGCTTGTAGCTGTATGGTGGATGCGCGGAAAGGATTTGCACTTGTCATCTGCGGTTGAAGAAAGCCAGTGGTCGTTGCTTGAAGCCCTGGGAAAGGGTTGCTTGGCTGCTGGACAGCTCCAGGTACAGCTGTGAACTGAGGTTGCATGAAACCTGTTGGTTGGACCTGGACTTGAACCTGTGGGAAGGGATTCGTAGATGAGCCGGAGGCACCCGCGGCGTTGAAGGGGTTATAGGTTGCATGTTGGAATTGGCCGGATGTTGGGCTGGTAAAAAGAACCAGTAAGAAACGAGAGAAACGACTTGGAAAAAGTGCATACGTTCCGCTTTGAGGATTGAAGATAGTCGTCTGTTCATCCTCTATTGCTGTGAAGAAATCTGTCAAGGCCTTTGTCGTTTCGGCTTTTGGCGTCTCCTTCGAAGACGGTCCTCCAGGGGCCGCCACTGCCGCCGCCGCCGAGGTAGATGACGCTTGCGTAGGCAGTACTACGTGGGTGGTTAATCTTGACGGTTCGTGTTGAAGTGCTCACCTTTCGCTGCCTTCTTTGCAGTGGACCGACCATTCCTTAGGCTCTTATCCGCAGCGTCTCTGTTTGCCTTGTACTCGATCCTATTCTGCTCAAAATTTGGATCGTTCAAATACTCTTCCAAAGCTCCTACGAGAGAGACCGGAGCCTGCGAGAAACACTGTGAGTGGGGCTTCGAATAAGAGCTGGGGACATTACGTGTTTCAAACTTGGGATGGGTACATTGAGGAGATTTTGAAGCTTCTTTGCGACGCCGAGAAACTCGACTGCGTACTCCGCCTGCTTGCAAAAGTGTCGATAGATGGCGAGGGCCTGTTCGGCGTCAACGTGAGACATCTCGAAGTAATGCTCTGAACAATTCAGGTATCAGCAAGTGCCCCCGGCAAGTTGGTTAATGCTTCTTACCTAGAACATTGATAACACCCTCGTTAACAGCCTGGAAAAGGATGAGAAGATCCTTGACAAGGATCCCGAGAGCTGTAACAGTCAGCTCATCTTCCAACTCATCGAGGTAAAACTGAGCGTATTTGTGTGAGCTCAAGAGAATCTTTTGTTGAGGCAGATGTTGGAGCCTACTCTGCATTCCACAAGTGCGTCCAGCAACTTCTGGACTACCTTGGTCTCTCTCAGCAGGCCCTTCTCCACTGTCATAACTCGGAGTTTACGGCCCATGATTGTCTTACGCCTCGCTGGCCCGCCAGGAGGTTGAAACCTGTTCATATCCTCTTCAGGAGGGTATTTGCTACTGCGTCGCGCGTCCTCCTCGAGAGACATGGATAAGCGCAGGTCACGATTTGTTTCGGACTGGACGCGGATAGCGTCGTGCTTCAAGTCGCGGTATGAGCGTATGCGCGTATCAAGATACAGAGCGTAATGCTGGAGATTTTTGGGTGTATTGTAACCTGGACAGAATGGGTAAGCAAGTTAGGTGTGACCTAGGGAGAGATCTGGCATTAAGAGCAAGCGCACAGCCACATACCTTCCCATTGCCCGGCAGACACGTTCTTTAACCGAAGAACTTCTGAAGAGGACAAGTATTGTAATACATTGTCCGTCGCACCGTTCCGAATCATGGTATGGAGGACAATAAGGGCCTTGAACACCACCTTAAGAGTTGTCAGCCCAACAGCGGTTTTGATAGCTGATGAGACCAGAGGAGCAGACTGACGATGGTATTTGGCTCTCTAAAGCGGGGAGAGAGGGCTTTGCAGACGTCATGGATGGCGCCGTCTTCAGACCATGTTGCAGCGATGATGGGGTCGATGTACTGTCCGGAGAGAGAGGGTTAAGACTGGACTGGACGTATTAGAGATGAGAGTGCTGACCTTTGCTTTGGGAGGTGAAGGCTTTGGTTTACACGCGTTCTTGACGACCTTTTCGAATGAAGACATTTTAACTTGACGCTCGCCCCCTTGGTTTGGCTGACTCTCAGACTCACAAGTCCCAGGCGACGCGCAAGGTGTCCTGTCATCTTCGGTCCCACATTTCTTTTTATGGAAGTTTATCGGTGAACACCCCGGCCACTAGCTAAAGACAGCCATTCCCCTGCCAAATGACAAGTCTCTTGAGATTGAACATCTCTTCAACTTTCCACCCGTGTTTACCCTACTCATAGCCAATAACATCCTTGTGCATCGACAGCCGTTGCCGTCTTGCCGTAGCAGAGGACGCAAGTCGTGATAGAATAGGAAAAGGAATTTGATAGCCCATATAGCGATTACCCTGTACTTCGGTACAGAGATCGAACGAGAGAAAAGGTTATGTACATAGTTCTCCCTCTTCTAGTTCGGGCAAAAGACAATTCTTATCCTAATTTGAACGTTGATGGAGCTACAACCAAGCTCTCTTCCCAGGGGATTACCGCCACACAAACCCTGCGAGGCTCGAAACTTCCGAACAGAGCGGTACGTAGCTCAGCCTCACGTACCCTACAGGGTTAATCTGTGCTTCGCGTTCGTATCAGAAGTCTATTGGTAAGTAGGGGCCGCGCAGAAGCTGGCTCAATGGTAGGATGAGAAACCAGAAACATGAACAGTGAGCAATACCTCACCTTCCCCGCGGTCGGTGTTGCCCTTCTGTTTAACGAATCGAAGCGCGAAAACGGGAGAGACACCTCAAGTGGGATACTTTGCATGGTCGGCCTAATATGTGAGATGTATCGCTACGATCATGACGTACGAAATTTTGTCATCCCACTCGTATCATCAAAATTTCAACGCCCAAGCAAAGCGAGTTCGATACCGTGATTCACGCACTCGCGCAGTTTACTCATTTCGTTGTTACCTTTGTGTTTTCTCGGAGTTACTGTAACTCTGATACTCTATTCCTAGATGCGGCCGAATCTCACAGTAGATACCAAAAGTTGAGGCCCAGACCTGCGTCACGAGGATCGATTGATGACTTGCCTCATCTGTCGGGGATGAAGAGGTTTTCGAAGATTAAGTGCCAAAAGGGTGCAATTTACCCACAGCTATGGCCCACTATGCCATACTCGTAATGAAGATGGCGCACGTTTGAATACACGCGAATAGTTTCGTTATTTTAGCAGCGCTAAACGTAAGATAAGAGGGATCAAGTTGTAGCGCCGGTCATAAAATGCAACTGAGAAAACAAGAACCTTATGACCAAAAAGATCGGATCCCTAGAATCAAAGGGCCTAGATTTCCCTTGAGAGGCAACTCTGATCGCCTGACACCTCCATAAAGGACCGAATAGTTACCTAAGATGGTGAATACGCGGACCGGACGACCTTTGGTCAACGTTCTGGTTCTGACATTCAGATCCAGTCCCAAGCTGATGATCGCAACCATGCTCAATTTCTTTCCCAACGGCCATCATGTCTCGGACAGTTGCATCCCCCACTGTCAGTCCACCCCTTTCCCCGCCGCTCAATGGGGCATCCGGCCCAATCCAGTCCCGCCGTGTACAGCACCGCAGGGGATCTTCCAGTGCAGCGGACCCATTGGGCGCACACCTCGAGCTCAACATGAATCCCGGTCGAACAACATCGTGTAAACTGACCATCGTGCGCGTCAACCCGATGCCTCAAGTTCAGCTCGATGAACAGCCACCCTCTCCTCAACACCGTCGACCTTTCGCCCTTGGCGCTCATTCCCAGAGTTCCCACAGACGCCATGGAAGCCATGGACACGGTAGCGCAACGAAGAACGAGAACACACGTATGAGCTTTGCTTCGGCCTCCTTTGCGCCGCCGGGGTCGTCCTCGGGGCCTGGACCGCGACCAGGAAGTCCTACTCATGGTCACGGTCACGGCTTGCATCGACATTCCTCAGTGCCAAAGCCTCGCCTGTCCGCGGATCAACTCGTGTCGCTTGCTCGGCAGTCGTGCAACCCACAATCTGCCCCCTCTTCTCCACGTACGCCCGGGGGCTCACTTACGGCAGTAGCCGGCCCCTACCGCACTTCATTCACCGCATTACCCGATGACGTATTTCTTCCTTTTGTGGATCGTGCAGATGAAGTCAAGGCGCTCTTCACTTCTCCGCAACCCGGTGCACGGCTGTTTGCTCTCCTCGCACAGACGTTTACACCCCAGCCGGCGTCGCCCGATTCCCCAGTGACAGATGAAGCAGTGTTCAGTACAGACCCTAGACAATGGTCATCCACCCAACTCGAATATTGGGTGAAACAAGTTGATCGGGACATTGCCTCAGACGAGGTCTGGGTTGGCCTCATCCGTCGCTGCGTTCTATATCACAGCGAGCTCATCTGGGAGCGAATCAAGGGCGCCCTTGGAGCTCCACCTGAACTTGAGCCTGATGGCTTCGAGGAGGACCCTTTTACCGTCAACAACCCGCTCACATTCAACGACTTGAACTTGGGCTCTTCGTCAGATTCCGCGGCACAACCTGTTGAAACTGTCCCGCCCAACCCTGATACGGCGCCCCAGCCGACACCTGACAATGTATCGGAATCCAATACATCAGCTTCTGCTGGGGACGATTCTGTCGTCTCAGCGTTGTCCATTGAACCCGTACTCATGGCTACGACCGAACACGAACATCCACCGACACGCCCAGGCGGTCAACGCATGCACGACATTTCTGAGGACGTTCAAGGCGAATCTAGCGAGAACGAAGCTGAGGAAGGCACCGACCCTGCTGACCCTGCTTCATCGCCTCCGCGCGAGATCATCCAGGGTTTGCGTATTTCGACCGCACCTGTCACACCCGGATTGTTCGCGACGGAGTCTGGTCACGTGCCTATATTGCGCGCCTCTTCCATGTCGTGCGTGACACAGCAGCAGCCCACCCAAGTCCCCGACGAGCATCCTTCGCCGCCCGAGAGGAGACGTTCGATGGGCAGCTTGGGCAGGAGGTGGAGCTATGCAGCGTCGAGCGCAAGCAGTGAGGTGTACGACGTAGTTGGCGAGCGTGGGCCTGGCAACCCGCTCTTCCCGACCAACTTTGCTAAGCTCGCACTCGGGCCGACGCTTACGGCAAAGTACGTATCTGACCCTGACAGTGTTCGGTGTGACATTTTCTGATGTCTTTATTGTTCCGTCCTCTTACAGCAACCCTGCATTACGTTCGCGTGGTCTGCCTCCGGCACCGGCATTTTCTAACCCACACGCAATCCGTGCGGATGTGCTACGCGGTCGGCGCGGTAAACCGAGCTGGGCTGATGATTGGGATCCGACGAAGCATGAGTATGCAGTAACGGCGAGCGAGGGTAGCGTTGGAGGTCATTGAACCTTCGCAAGTTGCCGTCCATTTACGGAACGAACTTAAGGAACGAACTTAGCGCCCTGGGGACGTCGGCGCGAGACCGAAATGTGGCACCCCCTCACAACCGATTTCCCCTTGGCATTACTCGTATACAGTATCTCCGAAATTAAATTATCCATGACAGCCTCCGGTCTGTCGTGTTGATGATGATCTTGTCCGCAGTTAGGCTTCCTGTACTATTTTTGGGCCCCATTGATACACAAACACGACATTGAACCACTGTCCATCCTTCTTTTGAGCCGCTAGCATGTAATGGTAACAGACTAACAGTAGATAACGAACCGAAGGATTGGCCTGAGAAGCTGTCACGGGTATGTGTATTTACAGTACTTTCGCTGTGCAGGGCAACATACTGTACTACTCATCCTCTTGCACGTACTTTTTATTCCCTTTGGGGCTTTGAGTGATTCGTGGAGAGTAGCCTGGCGAGCGGCTCGTCGAGCTTGCTGACGAAGTACTAATGCCATCGGGTGCGCCACGGGCTGCTGTGAGGCATGTTCTACATACTGTGAGTGAGTGGCCGCCGACCTCATTCTTGAAAAATAATTGTACAGTATCGGTTCTTCCTGACATCAGCTGTGTATAACGGACCCTATCATCCCGGTTCGTGTGTGAGCCAGGGCAATATCGATTCTGTTCAGCAGAACGCGTATGACGTCCCCAATGATCCGTGTGCCAAGGGGCGTGGACATTAAACAGTACACGAGGCCCCTATTGAGTCGGGGGAATACCTCAGGATAGAGAACACAAAGATAATCCATGCCAATTCACCTCCTTCCGCAGGCATCCCGGACGATATAGCAGCTCACGCCCGCAGGTTCTGTAAACCGTAGAGAGACTTTGCATTCAAGTTGGCAGAGGGATGCAACTATAAGGTGAGGATTTAAAAAGAACAAGAGGGGTTCAAGTTGATTGTACGTCTTGGGAACTCACCCACTCCGAGTCGCTAACTGAATTAACAGCAAGACTTTGGGTGCTGTCTCCACTATGGCATGATTCTTTGGCAGATAAACGGGGCACCGATTGATAGTAGACTGACTAGCCATTGTCCTTGCAGAGAATGTAGAACAACCATGATACACAGGACAAAGCGCGTCTCCTCAAGCCTGGGCACGAGACTGTCATCCCAACGAATGTAAGTATAACTGAAGGGGTCACGGTAGAAAATCGGATGAGAATGGGGCGTATTCCAGGACCTGCCAGTGGCCCCGATCATGATGCAGCCAAAGCAAGGCTCACCGCCGGAATTGTTCACGTGCCTTCTTTATTGTGCGCCGCTGCCGCCGCATCATCATGATATGGTACTGCCGAAGAGCCCAATGTGTAACCCTCCGTGCCTTTTGACAACAAAAGATCAAATTAGGGACATCAAGCTCTGGGATAGAAAAATCTCCACTGCGTACGCTAATTCTAGCCAACTGCGGTGGAAAAGGAGTACCGTGAATCCAGGCTTACGAAATTCCAGAGTTTGTTGGTCTGTCCACTTCAAGTTGGCAACCCAACGGAGCGTCCCATTTCTACTCCCGTGATGTCATTGCTCTCTTGATCGATGCCAGTGGATATCCTTGCTGAGGGACAGGTCAGCATGGAAGAAGGGGATAAGCTACCACTTTGGCCTGGGCTTTCGACCGGAGGAGTGCTACCATCTTCATACGGACCTGGGCATCCTCTTTGACTTCTTACGTTTCACCGAACAAAACTCCTCCGACTGTGCCATACTTATATTTAGTCATAGGTCCGCGGTTGCGCCTGCGAGAGTGGGGGTTATTTTAGCACCTGGTGTAGATAACCAGCTCATCTGCAATTTTCTCTCACTTCCTTGCTTTCTAGTTCAAGCCAGATAAGACTGCTAGTTGTACCTACTCCCCGCTTCGATCTCCCACAAGCCTACCATGGTGCTCCCAGAAGATGAGAAGAAGCCTGTCGATGTCGAGAGGTGTGATCCAGAGGACCTCGGGGTGGTCGATGTCACGGTCAGTTCGCTTGCCGTTCTTTCTCTCGTGGATTGACTCAGAGCCACCAGTATGACAAGGACATTTCTTCGGACAACGACAACTACGACGATCCCAACTTCGATCCCTTGGAGTGCCAGTGGGTACTAGACAATGAATCTCCTTATCCCGAAGTCAGGTCTGCGGTCGCCAACACGGATGATCCCGCAATGCCTTCATCAACATTCCGCGCTTGGGTAGTTGGTCTCATATGGGCCATCATTATCCCCGGTGTCAATCAATTCTTCTTCTTCAGATACCCTTCCGTCGGCATTTCCGGGGCTAGTCTTCCACGCTGTCGAATCGATTTTGTCCCTCGTGCTGAATCATGTCCTTCCGACAGTTTGTCCCGCTGCTCTTGACTTTCCCCATCTGCAAGGCCTGGGCTCGCTACTTACCCAATGTCTCGCTCTTTGGTCTCTCCCTCAATCCCGGACCATTCACAATCAAGGAGCACGTTATCATCACGATCATGGCCAGTCCTGGCAGTGGATATACATACGCTGTGAGCGTAAATTATGTTAACTCTACTCGCGGCAATTGCTTACACCCGGGCCACCGTGACGTTCAGACCAACATCGTTGCTGTCCAGAGGATCTTCTATAATCAGCGTCCCAATTTTGCATGTACGTTTACCTGCAGACGCCCTTAACCTTCCATCGATTGATCGTTTCATTCTCCAAAACAGACCAATGGCTGTTGGTCATGTCGACCCAGCTGATTGGCTTCTCTATCGGTGGCATTTGCAAGCGCATTCTCGTCGCACCACCGTCTATGATTTGGCCCGGCAACCTCGTCGCCGCCGCGCTCTTCAACACGTTGCACTCACAGGAGACAACGGGTACTCATGGCCGCGATGGTATTTCCCGCGAGCGCTTCTTCATCTACGTCTTCATCGGCTACTTCTTCTACCGTCAGCTTTCTCTCTCCGTCCTGGCGACTTTTACTTCTTTTTTTTTCTTACGATTTGTTTCATGTCAGATTTCTTTCCATCCTATCTTTTTACCGCCCTCTCCAGCTTTTCATGGGTCTGCTGGATCGTCCCCAACAATGTCAAGGTCAACCAAATGTTCGGCGTCACTCACGGCTTAGCTATGGGTCTCCTAACCTTCGACTGGGGTCAAATTGCCTTCAACGGCTCACCGCTTGCCATCCCATGGTGGACAGCTGCCAACTTTGGCATCACTATCGTGTTCTTCTACTGGATCCTCGTCCCTATCCTTTACGTTAGTCCCCACTTCTTCTATCATCCAATTATTCTTTTCTGAGCATACGCACGCAGTACACCAACGTATGGTACAGCGCCTACCTCCCCTTGGTGTCCTCGTACACCTTCGATAACAGGGGGAGGAGATACAATGTCTCTCGGATCATCAATGCCGATGGCTCGTTCAATCTCCAGGCATATGAGGCTTACAGCCCTCTCTTCATTTCTGCGACCAGTGCCGTTTCTTACGGCCTCTCGTTTGCATCAATCACCGCCATCCTCACGCATACCTTCCTCTACTATCGTAAGCAGATCTGGACTCAGGCTCGTCGCCCGCTTCCCGAGCAGCCTGATATCCATGCTCGTCTCATGTCCGTGTACAAGGAGGTCCCAGATTGGTGGTATCTCACCATCTTCTGTCCGTGGATCAATTGTTGAGATCAAACACGTCTGTATGCTAACGTCCTTCGCAGTGACCATGTTCTTGTTCGGTATCGTTGCCATCGAGGTGTGGAAAATACAGTTCCCTGTCTGGGCTTTCATGCTTGCCCTCCTCATTTGTGCGTCTGCTAGATCTTGAATGTTTGTTTGCCTATTGACATTCCTACGTCCAGCGTTCGTGTACACTATCCCCGTTGGTGTGGTCCAGGCTATCACGAACATTGGAATTGGGCTTAACGTAATCACGGAGCTTATTATCGGATATACTCTGCCTGGCCAGCCAATCGTGGTGATGATGTTCAAGACATGGGGTTACATTACCATGGTTCAAGCATTAAATTTCACCAATGACTTCAAACTTGGTCATTACATGAAGATACCACACCGCCTGATGTTTGTCTGCCAGGTCGTTTCGACCATCGTGGCCGGCACTGTGCAGCTCGGTGTGCAGTCATGGATGTTCTCCAACATCGAAGACATTTGCTCCCCTAATCAAAAAGACGGCTTCATCTGTCCTGATACTACCGTGTTCGGTACGGCGTCGATCATTGTAAATCGCTGTTTTTGTTGGCATTCTGTTTCATTTACTGAGGTTATAACCCTAGTGGGGTGTCATTGGACCTCAACGGCTCTTCTCGCACGGTCAACGCTACTACGGCCTTGTCTTCTTCTTCCTGGTCGGTGCCATCGCCCCGCTCATCCAGTGGACTCTGCACAAGAAATTTAGGATTAGTTTCCTGAAATACCTCAATTTCCCCCTTATCTTCGGTGGAACGGGCGACATGCCGCCTGCGACGCCGTTGAACTACGTGCCTTGGGTGTTCATCTGCTTCCTGTTCAACTACATCATCCGTCGCCATCACTTTTACTGGTGGTCGAAGTATAATTGTGATTGGGTTTCCCTACATCTGACGAAGCCCATGGTTTCTGACCGCGCGCTTGGCTTCTGTAGATGTTTTGTCCGCTGGTTTGGATGCCGGTTATGCCGTCAGTACCTTCTTCGTCTTCTTTGCTCTGCAATACCCGAAGAATGGTGCGATCGGCCTGAACAATATTCAGACATGGTGGGGCAATACGGTCTACACCAAAACTGCCGACTACATTGGCCTGTCGTACAAGACGATCCCAGAGGGCGGGATGTTTGGCCCGTCGAGCTGGTAAAACATAAGGGAAAGAATTGTTTCGTTTTCTTTCTTTCTTTCTTTTATTTTTTTTTGAAATTCATTAACGTGCGCCTTGGGTAGAACCCTATGTAGCACCAATCATATACGTAGATCTAATAAAAGCTACTGCGTTGCAATGGTTTCGGCTGGCTTAATCCTTCTCCCATGTCCGTGTGTGGGCAATCGCGGCGTGTCGTAGAGCTTCGGTGGAGTTTGGGCGCGGAGCTATTCGCGCACGGGAAGAGTTGTTTCTCTCCCGCCTTCCCCCGCCAAGTGGCGCAGGCCCAGGCGTAACCCCCATTAGACATAAATATGTCCCCATGAACTTGCTGTCACCCGCATCTATAAAACCCAATGTGTTTAGAACTGTCAAGGATGAATTCCCAAATGGTCATAGCAAACAGTTCTAAACACCTCCTGTTTCGTGGGTGTGGTTCGCCTTAGTTCGGAGGAGGTACGAGCTGAGCCACAGAGAAATTCGATAACTAGCTCGTGGAGGCCGTCGCGGAGCTATCATGCGGCCCTGGACTGCAAGACGTGGGGCATATCATGATGACGTCGTCTGCGCGCGTAGGCTTGGCAGTTCACTCTTCTTGACCAATGTAGCTAGGCGCGTACTCGGGGCGATAGCTGCCATACTGTGGGACCGAGTCGACCAAACTCAGGCTGAGGCCGCATATGAGCGAGTTTGGCTAGGGCTTTCAAGTTTGCAATTGGCCTGTTCCCATGAACCCCGTCATTATACGTCTGAATCTACAGTACTCCCGACAGCCATCCGGCCTGTCAGGTCGTCGTTTATAACTTTGTCTTTCTGTTGCGCTATTTCGTGGCGCATTGATGATGAACACATGAGATACTGAACCTATCCGTACGCCCCTTAGCCTGAGCCGCTGGCGCCCATGAGCTTGAGGTATCATCAGCTTCGCCCTTGCCAATAGAACTAAATTTCTTTTTTTCCCTTATATCTGCATTTACATAGCGCAGCATGACACAATCACAATGACGCGCTCGTAAAAAGAAACGAAACAATTCACATAGCTGGTGTCCCGGGCACCGAGGGCCGTCCCTTGTCCTTGCCCTTTCCGCGTCCCTTCGCATGTTCTGGTCGTACACGGGACGACGCAGGCAACGACGGCGGTATCATCACCCTTCAAATCCGCCCAACGCGTCGACGACCCGCGCTGCACACGTACATACTCAACTTCCCGCGGTGGTGGCGGCACTCGCGGCAGCACATCGATAACCTCCTCTTCCTCCTCCAAAGTCCCGCGCCGCCAGACAGTAGCCATGTCGGCGTCGGCGTCGTCGCAGAATACGACTCGACCTTGATGCGCTTCGTGCGCGCGTCGACCGTGAGGACCTGATGCTACGACGCACTGCCAGGAGCCGGGGCGGGGGCGGCGCGCTGTGGGTTCAATACGGAACGAGTGGACGCAATACGGTGTTGTGCTACAAGGGGAAAGGCATCGTACAAAGGAACAGTAGCGGAAACTGAGGTGACGCCGCGTGATTCAAGAACTCCGTCTGGTCAATGCGCCCATCTCTGGACTTTGCGGTGGCCTCGTGCACCACGCGCTCGATGATGTCCATCTCTGCAGGATTGCGCAAGTGGATTTCATGCCATCAATTGTTGGTATAAGGTCAATACAGCGTACGTGCCTCTAATAGCATAACGACACGCGACGACTTCCGAGAACAAGATGTGACCACCGGGAGAAAGCGCCGTGAGGGTTGGCAAGAGTTCAATTACCACGTTCGAGAGTTTGTGCCCTGCGAGTTCCTGCGGATACAAGATCATTGAATCTGTTGGCTGGGAGATATTTAATAACGCACAAGGATACTACGTTTGAACTGGTCTGGCAGAATGAACCCGTCCTGATTGTCATCGAAGTACTGGAACGCTTGATGCAACCTCTCGCCTTGTAGGCCTTTCATGAGTTGCGTAAATTCATTGTCTGTGGAACCCGTCAGGGCCGCTGTCGAGAACAATCGAGCGCACACACATCCAAGAGCGTGAGCTCCGTTTTTCTGCCCCAGGTAAAGCTTGACCCAGTCGCTGTATACACCCATAATGTATCACAGCGATTGCCTTTGCACGGATGTGAATACACACCAGTCGAAGTTGAACACGATCACATTAGGACCAATGTTGGCCGAAAACACAGTTTAAAACTCGTTAAAGTCAATAGTACCAGAGCCATCCCTATGTACCACGGCGCGGGCGTCAGCGATCCGGCCGGTTGTAGAAAGTAGGCACATGCATACACGTCGAAGTATTGGAACCCTATGTAGTAGTCGGCGTCCAGCGGCTTGAGCAGGGTGTGAAAGATCACAAAGTCGTCCCAGGATAAAAGGCCGCGTTTCGCGACGTCCGCGACGCGAAAGAGAACGGCAAACTGCGCACGGTCGATACGCGTCAGGTCACCCTTGGGTGCGATTGCGTTAAAAAATTGGTCGCGATCCAAGAAGAATCTGCCTCCGCATTTAGTCAGGTTTATAAGCAAGAAGAACACACGTAAGGACGCACTTTTCACCGTTGACGACGGCCTTGGCTTTCGCGTCGAAGCCCGACTCCAGCGCTCTATCTCCGGTTCTTGTGGGCGCAATGTACTCTTGACGCTCTGAACGACGCGCGAAGCAGTATTTCCGTCGGTATTTCCGGAGTCCGCGTGCATCACAGGCAGCGCATTGGGGGAGGATGACATAGGTGTTAATTAGGACTATGAGTATGTTCAGGGTGAGCGACCTCCGCAACGGAGCGGGAACGAGTGTCTTGGCTGATGCCGAGAAAAACAAAGAAAGACAGATATTGTATAATTCTATGTCGTCTATGGGCTATAAAAGAGGTTCATGCAAGAGTTGTCCCGGTTCTAGTGTTGTGACAGTTGTGTAATATAGTGTGGGTGCGGGCACGAGAGAGAGAGGAACTTGAAGCCGCGGGGTAAAAGTGATGCCACTGCTTGGCGAACATGTCTCGTTTTCCGACGCAAATATCCGGCGGTCTGACACTTTCCATTGACACTGACCTGTCAGCGGATCAACTGGTGTCGCTCGCTCGGCAGTCGTGCGACCCATAATCTGCCCCCTCTTCTCTACGTACAGTATTTCTTCCTTTTGTGGATCGTGCAGATGAAGTCAAGGCGCTCTTCACTTCTCTGCAACCCGGTGCACGGCTGTTTGCTCTCCTCGCGCAGACGTTTACACCCCAGCCGGTGTCGTCTGATTCCCCGGCGACAGATGAAGCAGTGTTCAGTATAGACCCTAGACAATGGTCATCCACCGAATATTGGGTAAAACAAGTTGATCGGGACATTGCCTCAGACGAGGTCTGGGTTGGCCTCATCCGTCGCTGCATTCTATATCACAGCGAGCTCATCTGGCAGTGGGCCCTGGGAGCGAATCAAGGGCGCTCTTGGAGCTCCACCTGAACTTGGGCCTGATGGCTTCGAGGAGGACCCTTTTACCCTCAACAATCCGCTCACATTCAACGACTTGAACTTGGGTCCTTCGTCGGATTGTATCGGAATCCAATACATCTGTTTCTGCCTGGGATGATTCTGTCATCTCAACGTTGTCCATCGAACCCGCACTCATGGGTACGGCCGAACACGAACATCCACCGACACGCCCAGGCGGTCGACGCATGCACGACATTTCTGAGGACGTCCAAGGCGAATCTAGCGAGAACGAAGCCGAGGGAGGCGCTGAACCCGCTTCACCGCCTCCGCGCGAGATCATCCAGGGTTTGCGTATTTCGACCGCACCTGTCACACCCGGACTGTTCGCGACAGAGTGTGCCCCTATTGCGTACCTCTTCCATGTCGTGCGTGACTCAGCAGCAGCCTACCCAAGTCGCCGACGAGCATCCTTCGCCGCCCGAGAGGAGACGTTTGATGGGCAGCTTGGGCAGGAGGTGGAGCTATGCGGCATCGAGCGCAAGCAGTAAGTTGTACTGTACGATGTAGTTGGGGGGCGTGGGCCTGGCAACCCGCTTTTCCCGACCAACTTTGCTAAGCTCGCACTCGGGCCAACGCTTACGGCAAAGTACGTATTCTGACTGCCAGTGTTCGGTACGACATTTTCTGATGTCTTTATTATTCCGTCCTCTTACAGCAACCTGTATTACGCTCGCGTGGTCTGCCTCCGGCACCGGCGTTTTCTAACCCACACGCAATCCGCGCGGATGTGCTACGCGGTCGGCGCGGTAAACCGAGCTGGGCTGATGATTGGGATCCGACGAAGCATGAGTATGCAGTAACTGCGAGCGAGGGTAGCGTTGGAGGTCATTGAACCTTTGCAAGTCGCCGTCCTCTTACGGAACGAACGTATGGAACAAACTTAGCCCTGGGGACGTCGGCGCGAGACCGAAATGTGGCACTCCCTCACAACCGATTTCCCCTTGGCATTTCTCGTATACAGTCATTCATGGCTCTTTGGAGTTTGGACCACTCAAATCTTTTTGACCTTTGGGAACTGTCGTAGCAGACGATGGGGAAATTTGAATGGACAACATTTTAGTCATACAAGTAAACTACCTACTGTAGTGGGAAATTAATCGGTTTGTGTTGAACAATGCGATGGAGGAATCAGTGCAAAGAGTCCTTATCAGCGAAACTGGGTCAATGGACCAGTCACATCAACCGTGAGTTTCCTAATTTGGAGAGGCCCCGATCACGATCTCCCAGCGAGAAATGTGACAGATCGCCGTTGTCCTCGTCATCATGTGACTCTACGGAGCACTGATATCAACTCATTCGGCATTCTTTTGTGAATACAGTATCTTGCAATCCCGCATTGCTTCCTATGAAAATCAGAGCATTTCTCATCAGTATTTGTCCATCAAATTTCAGTTTTTGCCAAAAAATTATGAGAAACGAGTCTCCCGCAACATCTACTCATTGCACCTCTATAAAATTTTGAAAAGACATGCATGGAGCTATACATTGGATGCTACAAAAAGTCCGAAGTGATTTGACCAAAAATGCGGTCGTCGGAGTCGCTTGGTTTATTGACCCCGATGTTCCATTGACCCATTAATGACTGTACAGTATCTCCGAAATTAAATTCTTCCGGTCTGTCATGTTGATGGTGTCTGCAGTACGTAGCTAGTTGGGCTTCATACTGTACTACAGTATTTTTGGGCCCCATCGATACACAAACGCGACATTGAACCACTTGTCCATCCCTTCTTTTGAGCTGCTGGCATGTACTGTAACGGTAACACGTAGAGAACGAATCGAAGGATTGGCCTAAGAAGCTGTCATGGGTATGTGCATTTACGGTACTGTCGCGTGTTGTGAATGAGCACGCGGTGCAGGGCAACATACTCGCGTATCTGCATCAGTTTTCTGATCTGCCCGGGGTGACGGCATGCCGTGAGCCGAGCAAGGGAGGTGTATGGTATGTATGGTACCGAGGGAGAGGCCGAAGGTCGTGCAAGGAACGAGGGGACATATCCTGACGGCGCGTGCACGCAGGCTGCGCACACCTTGCGCCTGTTTTTTATTCCCTTAGGGGCTTTGAGTGGTTCGGAGGAAGAACGAAGGCTGGCGAATGGCTCATCGAGCTTACTCACCACGGTACTACCGCCGTGCGCCACGGGCTTCTGTAAGGCATGTCCTACATGCTAACTTCGTTATTAGAAAAAATATTGTACAGCATCGGTTCTTGACATTAGCCATCCATAACGGACTCTATCATCCCGGTCCGTGGGTGAGCCAGGGCAGTAACTTGATATCGACGGTTTTATCCAATTCTGTTCAGCAGAACGCGTATGATGTCCGTGTGCCAAGGCGATAACATTGTTCGTGCATATTAAACAGTACACGAGGCCCCTGTCTAGTCAAGGGAATACCTTAGGATTTAGAGAACACCAAGAGGATCCATGCCAATTCACCTCCTTCCGCAGGCATCCCAGACAATACAGCAGCTCACGCCCGCGGGTCCTGTAAACTGTAGAGAGACTTTGCATTGACAGAGGGATACAGCAAGGAGAGGATTTAAAACGAACAAGGAGGGTTGTTTGTACGTTTGGGGAACTCACCCACTCGCTCATTAACGGTGAGACTTTGGGTGCTGTCTCCGCAATGGCATTCCGAGTCTTTGGCAGATAAACGAGCATCAATTGATAGTAGACTGACTAGCCATTGTCCTTGCAGAGGATGCAGAACAACCATGATACACAGGACAAAGCGCATCTCCTCACTGGCAAGCCTGAGCACGAGATCGTCATCCTAGCAAACGTAAGTGCGCAACATAAGGGGTAGAAAATTGGATAAGAATGAGGCGTATTCCAGGAACTGGCCCAATGCCAAAGCATGGCTCACCGCTTCCGGAACTCCAACCAACACAGCCTTCTGACACGTTTCGCATAAGGGCCTGTTCAGTTCGGATTCTTTTCAGATTCTTTCCAAATGTAGTAGGTAGGGATACAGCAGTCAAATCAGTCGTGCGAGCCATTTTTGTGGCTTATATAATATCACACTCAAAGAATCCGAAAAGAATCCGAACTGAACAGGCCTTACTGTAATGGACTCATGTTATCCGCTTGTGCGCGTCGTGTCTAGAGGTTTGCACGCGCATGGCATCATACATAGGGTCATCAAACCGGCTAATGTCCTCCTCACGAATGATGGACATATCCTCGCTGATTATGGGAACTACGGAAAAGGAGTCCTGTGAATCCACGTGGTCTCACTGGTCTGTCCTCTAACAACTTATTGGCACCTGTGATGTCGTTGCTCTCTTGACCGACGCTAGTGGATATCCTTGCTGAGGGACAGGTCAGACGGAGGGGGGATAATCTCATCGAAGAAGGGGATAAGCTACCGCTTTGGCTTGAGCTTTCGACCGAAGGAGTGCTACCATCTTCATCTATGATACGGACCTGGGCCTCCTCTTTGGCTTCTCACGTTTCAGCCTGTAAACCCAGACAAACTCCTCAGCTGTGTCATACTTATCTCTAGTTATAGGTCCGCGGCTGCACCTGCGAGAATGGGGGGTTATTTTGGCACCTGGTTTAGACAACCAGTTCATCCGCAATTTTCCCATTCCTTTCCGCTTCCTTGCTCTCTGGTTCAAGCCAGATAAGATTGTACCCACTCCCCGCCGCGACCTCCCGCAAGCTTACCATGACGCTCCCAGAAGATGAGAAGAGGCCTGTCGATGTCAGTTCGCTTGACGTTTTCTTTCTCTCATGGATTGACTCAAAGCCACCAACTCGGCCATGACAAGGGCATCTCTTTCGATAACTACGACAATCTCAACTTCGATCCCTTGGGGTGGGTAATCGACGATGAATCTCTTTATCCCGAAGTCAGGTCTGCGGTCGCCAACACGGATGATCCCACAATGCCTTCATCAACATTCCGCGCTTGGGTAGTCGGTCTCATTTGGGCCGTCATTATCCCCGGTGTCAATCAATTCTTCCTTTTCAGATACCCTTCCATCGCCGTTTCCGGGGTTAGTCTTCTACGCTGTCGAATGGGTTTTGCCCCTCGTGCTGAATTATGTCCTTCCAACAGCTCGTCTCGCTGCTCTTGACTTTCCCCATCTGCAAGGCCTGGGCTCGCTACTTACCCAATGTCTCACTCTTTGGTTTCTCCCTCAATCCTGGACCGTTCACAATCAAGGAGCACGTTATCATCACGATCATGGCCGGTGTCGGCAGGGGATCTGCATACCGTGACGCTGTAAGCGTAAATTATGTTAACTCTACTCGCGGCAATTGCTTACACCACCTTCAGACCAACATCATTGCTGTCCAGAGGGTATTCTATAATCAGCGTCCCAATTTTGTATGTACGTTTACCTGCAGATGCCCTTAAACTTGCAATGTCTTGCATTTATTGATCGTTTCATTCCCCGAAACAGACCAATGGCTGTTGGTCATGTCGACTCAGCTGATTGGCTTCTCGATCGGTGGCATTTGCAAGCGCATTCTCGTCGCACCACCGTCTATGATCTGGCCCAGCAACCTCACCATCGCCGCGCTCTTCAACACGCTGCACTCACAAGAGACAGCGGGTACTCATGGCCGCGATGGTATTTCCCGCGAGCGCTTCTTCATCTACGTCTTCATCAGCTACTTCTTCTACCGTCAGCTTTCTCTCTCCATCCTGGCGACTTTACTTTTTCTTACGGTCCGTTTTATGTCAGATTTCTTTCCATCCTATCTTTTTACCGCCCTCTCCAGCTTTTCATGGGTCTGCTGGATCGTCCCCAACAATGTCAAGGTCAACCAAATGTTCGGCGTCACTCACGGCTTAGCCATGGGCCTCCTAACCTTCGACTGGGGTCAAATTGCCTTTAACGGCTCACCGCTTTCCATCCCATTCTGGGCTGCTGCCAACATTGGCATCACTATCGTGTTCTTCTACTGGATCCTCGTCCCTATTCTCTACGTTAGTATTTCTTCTTTCATCCCATTCTTCTTTTCTGAACATACGCATGCACAGTACACCAACGTATGGTACAGCGCCTATCTCCCTTTGGTGTCCTCGCACTCCTTCGATAACAGGGGGAGGACATACAATGTCTCTCGGATCATCAATGCCGATCCTTCGTTTAACCTCCAGGCATATGAAGCTTACAGCCCTCTCTTCCTTTCTGCGAGCTTTGCTATTTCTTACGGTCTCTCGTTCGCATCGATCACCGCCACGCTCACGCATGCCTTCCTCTACTACCGTAAGCAGATCTGGACTCAGGCCCGCCGCTCGCTTCCAGAGCAGCCTGATATTCATGCTCGTCTCATGTCCGTGTACAAGGAGGTCCCAGATTGGTGGTATCTCACCATCTTCTGTCCGTGGATAAACTGTTGAGGTCAAACACGCCTGTAAGCTAACGTCCTTCGCAGTGAGCATGTTCTTGTTCGGTATCATTGCCATCGAGGTGTGGGAAACGCAGTTCCCTGTCTGGGCTTTCGTGCTTGCCCTCTTCATTTGTGCGTTTGCTAGACTATCTCGAATGTTTGCTTTGCCTATTGACATCCCTATGTCCAGCGTTCGTGTACACTATCCCTGTTGGTGTGATCCAGGCTATCACTTGCCGACAAGTTGGGCCTAACGTAATCACGGAGCTCATTATTGGATATGTTCTTCCTGGCCACCCAATCGCGATGATGATGTTCAAGACATGGGGTTCCATTACTATGACTCAAGCACTAAATTTCACTAGTGACCTCAAACTTGGTCATTACATGAAGATACCACACCGCCTGGTGTTTGTCTGCCAGGTCGTTGCGACCGTCGTGGCCGGTACTGTGCAGCTCGCTGTGCAGTCATGGGCGTTCTCCAACATCGAAGACATTTGCTCCCCTAATCAGAAAGACGGCTTCATCTGTCCAGATACCACCGTGTTCGGTACCGCGTCTATCATTGTAAATCGCTGTTCTTGTTGACATTCTGTTTCGTTTACTGATATTATAACCCTAGTGGGGTGTTGTTGGACCTCAACGGCTCTTCTCGCACGGTCAACGCTACTACGGCCTTGTCTTCTTCTTCCTGGTCGGCGCCATCGCCCCGCTCATCCAGTGGATTCTGCACAAGAAATTTAGGATTAGTTTCCTGAAATACCTCAATTTCCCCCTTATCTTCGGTGGCACGGCCCACATGCCGCCTGCGACGCCGTTGAACTACGTGTCTTGGGTGCTCATCTGTTTCCTGTTCAATTATATCATCCGTCGCCGTCACTTTTACTGGTGGTTGAAGTATAATTGTGATTGAGTTTCTCTACACCTGACGAAGCCCATGGTTTCTGACCGCGCGCTTGGCTTCTTTAGATGTTTTGTCCGCTGGTTTGGGTGCCGGTTATTCCATCAGTACCTTCGTCATCTTCTTTGCTCTGCAATACCCGAAGAATGGTGGGATCGGCCTGAAGAATATTCAGACATGGTGGGGCAATACCGTGTACACCAAAACTGCCGACTACATTGGCCTGTCGTACAAGACGATCCCAAAGGGTGGGATTTTCGGCCCGTCGAGCTGGTAAAACATAAGGGAAAGAGTTCCTCTCACGCCTTGCCTCTTGGTGCAGGCCCAGGCGTAACTCTAATTAGACATAGATATGTCCCCGTGCACCTATTGTCACCCACATCTATAAAACCCAATGTGATTAGAACTGTCAAGGGCGAGTTCCCAAAAGATCGTAAACGGTTCTAAATACCTCCTGTTTCGCGGATGTGGTTCGCCTTAGTTTGGAGGAGGTACGGGCTTTGCCGCCGAGGAATTCAATAGCTAGCTCGGCTGAGTCGTGGAGACGGAGCTTTGCGGCCCCAAACGCAAGCAGTGGGGCATATCATGATGTCGTCTGGGTGCATGGCCCTGGCAGTCCGCTCTTCCCGACAACTTGGCTAGACTCGTGCTCAGGGCGATAGCTGCCAGACTATGGGACCGAGTTCGCCAAACTGAGGCCACATATGAGCGAGTTTGACTAGGGCTTTTGCAATTGGCCTGTTTACATGAACCCCGTCATTATACGTCTGAATCTACAGTACTCGCGACAGCCTTCCGGCCTGTCAGGTCCTTGTTTCCAACCTTGTCTGCTTTTTGCTTTCTGTTGTGCTATTTCGTGGCGCATTGATGGTCAACACATGAAATACTGAACCTACCCGTACATCCCTTAGCCTGAGCCGCCGGCGCCATGAGCTTGAGGAATCGTCAGCTTAGTCCTTCAACTTGCCAATAGAACTTTCTTTTTCCCTTTGAATCTGCATTTATATAGCGCAGCGCGACACAAGCACAATGACGCGCTCGTAAAAAGAAAATGAAACAATTCACGTAGCTGGTGCCCCGGGCACCGAGGGCCGTCCCTTGCCCTTTCCACGTCCCCTCGCATATTCTGGTCGTGCACGGGACGACGCAGGCAGCGACAGCGGCGCGACGTACTTCGCCCGGCCAGCGGCACCACCACCCTTCAAATCCGCCCAACGCGTCGCCGACCCGCGCTGCACACGCACATACTCAACTTCCCGCGGTGGTGGCGGCACTCGCGGCAGCACATCGGTAGCCTCCTCTCCCTCCTCCAAAGTCCCGCGCGCGCTCGACAGCAGCCGTGTCGGCATCGGCGTCTGCGCAGAATACGACTCGACCTTGATGCGCTTCGTACGCGCGTCGACCGTGAGGACCTGATGCTGCGACGCGCTGCGGGTTCAATGCGGAACGAGTGGACGCAATACGGTGTTGTTCTGCAAGGGGAAAGGTATCGTGCAAAGGAACAGTAGCGGAAACGAGTAAGTTAATGTGATGTGAGTGAGCTCAGCAAGCGGAAGATGATGGGTGCCTCCGTCGGAGTGAAGAGCGAATGGCGTGAAGTGGACGCCGTGTGATTCAAGAACTCCGTCTGGTCAATGCGCCCATCTCTGGACTTTGCGGTGGCCTCGTGCAGCACGCGCTCGATGATGTCCATCTCTGCAGGATTATGACACGCGACGACTTCCGAGAACGAGATGCGACCACCGGGAGAAAGCGCCGTGAGGGTTGGCAAGAGTTCAATTACCGCATCCGAGAGTTTGCGCCTTGCGAGTTCCTGCGGATACAAGATCATTGAAACCGTTGGCTGGGAGATATTTAATAACGCACAAGGATAATACGTTTGAACTGGTCTGGCAGAATGAACCCATCCCGGTTGTCATCAAAGTATTGGAACGCTTGACGCAACCTCTCGCACTGTAGGCCTTTCATGAGTTGCGTAAATTCATTGTCTGTGGAACCCGTCAGGGCCGCCGTCGAGAACAATCATGCAGAGCGCACATACACCCAAGACTGTGAGCCCCGTTCTTCTGCCCCAGGCCCCCAGGCAAAGCTTGACCCAGTCGCAATATACACCCATAATCCATAACAGCGATTGCCTATGCACGGACGTGAACACGCACCAGTCGAAATTGAACGGGATCGCGTCAGGACCAATGTTGGCCGAAAACACTGTTTAAAACTCGTTAAAGTCAATAGTACCAGAGCCATCCCTATGTACCACGGCGCGGGCGTCAGCTATCCGGCCGGTTGTAGAAAGTAGGCACGTGCATACACGTCGAAGTATTGGAACGCTATGTAGTAGTCGGCGTCCGGCCGCTTGAGCAGGGTGTGAAAGATCACAAAGTCGTCCCAGGATAAAAGGCCGCGTTTCGCGACGTCCGCGACGCGAAAGAGAACGGCAAACTGCGCACGGCCGATACGCGTCAGGTCACCCTTGGGTGCGATTGCGTTAACAAATTGGTCGCGATCCAAGAAGAATCTGCCACCGCATTTAGTCAGGTTTATAAGCAAGAAGAACACACGTAAGGACGCACTTTTCACCGTTGACGACGGCCTTGGCGTTCGCGTCGAAGCCCGACTCCAGCGCTTTACAGTGTAATGACACCGCTTTTCCCACCAAAGATGACTTGCCTAATTTTGGCCTCAACCCCTCATTTCTCCAAAATATGAAGAGACAGACCTTTACTAGATATTGTTAGAGTACTTCTGAGCATTTTTTTGTATTTAATTAAGATGATCCTGTGTCTATGTAAGCATATTGAGGAGGAGCATGTTCATAGGCCAAAGATCACCACACTTCTCAGGCGTGGGAACTTGCACTTCTATCATCATGATACTGTACCATGCTAGGGTGAGTTTCTGTGGGGCTTCATGGGCTTTTCATGTACTCCCTCCTCAATATCTGTTACCTATAGTCTTGTACATCAGCCAATTCCGGAATGTCTGGGCCGTCTGGGGCCGGTCTTAGCAGTCTGAGGCCAGTCTTAGCGGTCTGAGCGGTCTGAGTAGATTACATAATATGTCTGAATTCCATCTGAGCGGTCTGAGTGGTCTGAGCAGATTACCTAATGTGTCTGAATTCTGTCTGAGCAGTCTGAGTGGTTTGAGAAGATTACCTAATGTGTCTGAATTCTGTCTGAGGTGTCTGAGCAGTCTGTACGCA
>QLOS01002158.1:0-20260 GCA_003313725.1 Russula sp. MG48 | reverse complement strand
GTCAGGGCCCACGTTCGCAACCTTGATGCGGCACTAGGGATATTGAATGGTGCGTCAGATCCAAATGAAGAAGCCGAGGGCCAAGAGAAGGACAAGGAACATGTGTTGGCGAAGGGCTGATGGCAGCGGAGGAGTAGCGTACAGGCTGAAGTCGTCTTGGGAAGAGGATGCCTTGCTTGTATGATAATCACTTCCGATGTCTAATGGCATCATGTACACACAGTGCCGGGAGTACGACAATGGGTACGTGAGCCTTCCATACTGTTGCGCATGGCCGTGGTGTGAGTAAGCGCAGTGGATAGCCTGGGCAAAACGTGGGTGAGTACTGCATACAGGGTAGATGGGAGGGGACGATGAATGGCAATCGACGGAAGAAAATTAAGGAGAAAATGTCTCTGGAGCGGGATGGGCGAGAGGAGGCGGTGGCCATGCGCACACATACCTGAAAGGGCTGAGAGAGCCGAACACGTTGAGTAGCACACCAACGGTCGTCCACCCGGGAAAGACGAGTTGGGTGCTGGCGAAGAGAGCAAATGGCTCCGCGTAGCACGTTCCTGCGCCCGAAAAGGGTAAAACGTATTTTGTGGACCGAGAATGGGGAAGAAGTGACGACGGCGACGGCGAAAGAAAAACGACCTGAAACGTTGGTAACGGGTACTGTAGCCAAGATCGGAGGCACACTTTCGCACGTATGGCGTATCTGGAGCGAGGAGAGCGCCGTCAAAGGACCATGACGCCGGGCGGAGCAGCGAGACGCCAAGGTCTGGATCGTACCGTGCTTACCGGGTTTCACTTTGCAAGTCCGTAGTCATATGTTATCTTTTGGGGGACACAGGTTGACCGTGCTTCGAATCGGGGAGTATCTGTGCCAACGAGGGATAAGAGACGCTTTGACGGCATGGAAGGTTTCCAAACCGGGCCTGCCAAGTCCGAATTCGGCAAATCGGCTGCTTTCGAATTTCGGAATCAGGCAGGCGCGGTTTCGAAAACCGGAGCTACCGAACGGGCCCTACACTGACACCCCGGGCCTTCAAGCTTCAAGTTACACCCTCAGAAATGCTCTTGCATGCCCCCCTTCCCATTCTGCTCTACTACCGGATTAGACATGCCATCACACACTGCCCCCCCAGACGGACATCATTTCGCACTGGTGCCGGCGCGTACCACGCTCAAGGAGCACTTCCCTGGCCGTGCCAACCAGCGCAAGGTCCATTCTGCGCATAGACCTCGTCGTGACCGTGTTTGGACAGCATACTGACCCCTCTGTGATAACACCTGCTCGTGGACCGCGGGTGCGTGCTAGACGAAGCCGGGCGCACACTGTTCCATCCCTACACCTTGGAGTGGTGCCGCAAGAGGCGCGCGCGGCGTTGTCGCGTTGACGATGACTGACCCGCGTGCCATCAAGATGCGGTTCCGGCGGACGATGTCAACGACGAGCGGGTACCCCGGTTCCATGCTCGTTCCCGACTGCGTGGACCTGGAGAGCATGCCAAGGGAGGTCGAAGGGCGCGAAGGAAAGATATGCTAGGGAGATGCGTCGTGGGGCAGAACTAGATAAGGTGGGAGGAAGGAAGTAGAAGGGCTCTTGGCTGGTATGAGGACACATAGATAAATTATTGATAGAATTTATGAGGCTTTCTCCTGGATTCATGGACAGTCATGTTGCTGAGGAATGCAGAGAGTGCTCCTTGGTCTTCTAGCAATTCAAGTTACATATCGCGGCTGATCTTTGGGTATTACGAATCAAAAGTATTTGTTTTCTCGGGCAAAGGACGATCAACTGATCAACTCCAGGAGGGGCCGGAACAGGTCCACTCCTACACGAAACACTTATTATCTAGTTTTACCATCCTGATGCGCATAGTCAACCCGATGTCGGGAGGCTCGGGGAACACGCATACGAATTGGCGCGCACTTGTCCATTGTCCGTGCAATGGATGGGCAGGTAGGCAAACTCGACAATGGGCACCTCCCGAAGCGAAGCCCAGTAAAGAGGGTTGATACTCGGGCGGCAAGACCACTGAGATCACCACGCGGCGAGGTAGCCAAAACCTAGAGATCGTTCTGATGCTGTGTGCTGTAGGATTTAGCCAGTTCAGGAAACCTGAGACGCTATGGGAGTCAAGTACTTGTACCTGGTCAATTATCACGAGTCCGGGACGTTGGCATGTAACAGATAGCGGCCTTTCTATCAGCGAGGCGGTCAGGGCAGGGTTCCACATTCGCAACCCCGGCGCGTCGGGGAGAATCACTGGAGAGTCATTGACCGAGGAAGGAGTTGAAAGTAAGGGGGAAGAATCAAAGAGTAAGTTCTGCGTGTATAATAGTCACGTCTGGTGTCTAGTGATATCATGTATTGAGACACTAACTTACAAATACATTTGCATGGTCATGCAGGGAGAAGCGCGAGCATGTAGGCGTTATGTGGGTTGTGCTACGAAGATATGTGGGCCTACTAAGCAACCCACAGCCTAGACCGCGTGGGATTGTCGTGGTGGTGAGGGTGTGCAAGATGCAGCGCAGACCTCCTGTATGCCAGTGGCAGATTTAGGAACTGCTGATGAGTGGTAAGAAGTAAAGGGAAGTAAGGATCAGGGTGAGAAAGTCCCTAGAGAGAAAAAGCAGGTACTACGTGCGACGACCTGTTTACGTTGCCATACCAAAACATTAAGAGACCCGGGGTTAAACATGGTCGGCTGCTGCAGCTCGTCCCTGTTTACGTTTGTAAGTACTCGCCCCATCCGGAAAAGGATATTTCTTAGTCATCGATGCTGTCCCATCACCAGTAGAGAACCCGAGAAATAATGAATAAGAGGTTCATTATGGTTTAGGTACATTCACGGTGAGGGATGCGAGAGAATGTAAAGTACACTGAATGATCAACCAGAGAGGCCCCAATAGTTAGAGCATTATCGCACCATGTCCTCCTGCGCTTCGCATGGCGTCAAGCCCTTGCCATTACTCACATGAATATCCGCGTAGAACTGGGGCAGCAGCTATATAAGTTCAGAATGTCTTTCCTGTGGTGCCGGATACAACGGAGTTTGCTTACTGTCGTCCTCGGCGCGCGCATCTGTATCGTGGTCGAGAAGGATGTTGATTACTTCCAGATGTCCTGCTGTCAAAGCCCATTGCAATGGTGTCTGGTTGTCGCCCTTCTCACGGGCGTAGACATCGGCCCCGCAATCGAGAAGGATCTGAACAACTTCTAGATGTCCATTCTTCGACGCCAGATGCAATGGAGTCGTATTATCGTTATCCAGGGAATTTGCATCTGCGCTGTATTGAAGAAGAAGCTGAGCAACTTCAGGATGTCCCTCTTGCGATGCCAAATGTAATGGAGTCCGGTTATCGTCCTCCCTGGCATTGGCATCTGCGCCACAATCGAGAAGGATCTGGGCGATGTTGAGATGTCCTCTGTGCGACGCCAGATGCAATGGCGTCTGTTTGTTCTTGTCATGCGCATTCGCGTCTGCACCGCGCTCGAGAAGGGTCTTGACAACTCTCAGATGTGTTCGTTGGGACCCCCAAAACAATGGAGTCTTGCTGTCATTTCCCGGACCTTAGTATCCGCGCCAAGAGGAGGATGTGAGAGACGTACGAATGTTTATTTATCGACGCCAGATGTAATGGTGTCTGGCCGTTATTGCGGCGGGCATTGGCATGTGCTCCGCGATTGAGAAGGAGTCGAGCAACTTCCGGGTGCCCCTCTTGCAAAGCACAATGCAAAGGAGTCGTGTTATCGTTGTCCCGGGAGTTCGCATCTGCGCCACGGTCGAGAAGGAGTTGAGTAATTTTCAGGTCTCCTTTTTGTGACGCCAGGTGCAATAAAGTTTTGTCGCTCTTCTCACGTACATTAGCATCAGCGCCTCGCTCGAGTAGGACCTCAGCAACTTTCAGGTATTCTCGTGTTGGCTCCCAAACAGATGGAGTCATGCTATTATTGCCCCGGAATTAGCACCTGGGCCGACATTGAGAATGACATGAGAGACTTACGGGCGTTCATTTTGTAACGCTAGCTGTAAAGGAGTCTGGTCGTTGTTGCCATGGGCATTGATATCTGCGTCACGATTGAGGAGGAGCAGAACAACTTCCAGATGTCCCCCTTGCGAAGCCCAATGCAAAGGAGTCGTGTTATTGTTGTCCCGGGAATTCGTATCTGCGCCACGATCGAGAAGGAGCTGAGCAATTTTCAGATTGCCATTTAGTGATGCCAGGTGCAACGGAGTCTCGTCGTTCTTGTCACGCCCATTTGTATCTGCGCCGTGCTGGAGAAGAACCTCAACAACTTTCGTATATTCTCGTCTTGGCTCAGAAAACGATCGAGTTATGCCATTACTATCTCGGCGTGAGCAACTATACTGACATCTAGAACGACGTGAGAAACTCACGGGTGTCCGTTCTGAGACGCTAGATGCAAAGGAGTCTGGTTGTTCTTGCCACGGACATTGGGATCTACGCCACGATTGAGAAGGAGCTCAGCAACTCTTAGATGTCCTTCCTGTGATGCAAAATGTAAAGGAGTCCAGTTATTGTTATCCCGGGAATTAATATCTGCACAGTGATTGAGAAGGAGCTCAGTAACTGTCAGATGTCCTCCCTGCGATGCCAGATGTAGCGGAGCCCGGTTATCGATATCCCGGGCGTTGGCGTCTGCACCGCGATCAAGAAGGACCTGAACAACGTTCAGATACCCTTTCTGTGACGGTACATGCAAAGGAATTTGGTCGTTCTTGCCACGGGCGTTTGCATCTGCGCCGCCATTGAGAAGGAGCTTAGCAACTTCCAGATGTCCCTCTTGCGAAGCCCAATGCAATGGAGTTGTGTCATTGCTTTCCCGGGCAGTGGCATTTGCGCTGCGATCGAGGAGGACCTGAACGACATTCCGATATCCTTTTTGCGACGCCAGATGCAAAGGGGTCCGGTCGTTCTTGCCACGGGCATTGGCATCTGCGCCACGATTGAGAAGGAACTCAGCAACTGTCGGATATCCTCCTTGCAATGCCAAATGTAACGGAGTCCAGTTATCGTCGTCCCGGGCGTTGGCATCTGCGCCGCAATTGAGAAGGAGCTCAGCAGCATCCAGATGTCCCCCTCGCGAAGCCCAATGCAAATAAGAAATGTTATTGTTCTTCCGGGCATTGACATCTACGCCACGATCGAGAAGGACCTCAGCGAGGTTCAGATACCCTTCTTGTAACGCCAGATGCAAAGGGGTCTGATCGTTCTCCCGGGCATTGCCATCTGCGCCGCGATCGAGAAGGACCTGAGCGACATTTAGATATCCTTTTCGCGACGCTAGATGCAATGGAGTCTGATCGTTCTTGCCACGGGCATTTGCGTCTGCGCCGCAATTGAGAAGGAGCTCAACAACTCCCAGACGTCCTTCTTGTGATGCCACGTGTAACGGAGTCAGGTCATCATTCTCCCGGGCATTCGCATCTGCGCCGCGATCGAGAAGGACCTGAGCGACATTCCGATACCCCTTTTGCGAAGCCAGATGCAAAGGGGTCTGGTCGTTCTCGCCACAGGCATTCGGGTCTACGCCGCGATTAAGAAGGAGCTCGGCAACCCCTAGATATCCTTCTTGCGATGCCAAATGTAACGGAGTCTGGTTATCGTTCTCCCTGGCATTGCCATCTGCGCCGCGATCGAGAAGGACCTGAGCGACATTCAAATATCCTTTTTGCGAAGCCAGATGCAAAGGGGTTTGGTCGTTCTTGCCACGGGCATTGGCATCTGCGCCGCGATTGAGAAGGAACTCAGTAACTTCCGGATATCCTCCTTGCGATGCCAAATGTAACGGAGTCCAGTTATCGTTCTCCCGGGCATTCACATCTGCGCAATGATCGACAAGAACCTGTGCGACATTCCGATGTCCTTTTTGCGACGCCAGGTGCAAAGGGGTTTTTTTCCTGCTGCGGACATTAGCGCCTACACCGCGACTGAGAAGGAGTTCAGCAATTTCCGGATGTCCTTCTTGCGATGCCAAATGTAACGGGGTCCGGTTCTTGCCCTCCCGGGCATTCGCATCAGCGCCGCGATCGACAAGAGCCCGAGCGACATTTCGATATCCTTTTTGCGACGCCAGATGCAAAGGGGTCTGGTCGTTCTTATCACGGGCATTGGCATCTGCGCCGTGGTCGAGAAGGATTTGAACGACGTTCAGATATCCTTTTTGCGACGCCAGATGCAATGGAGTCTGGTTATTCTGGTCTCGGGCATTCATATTTGCGCCAAGTTGAAGTAACATCCGTGTGATTTCGAGATTTCCACCTTTGGATGCGATAGATACTGGGGTCTGGCCTTCGGAAGAACTCCGAGAATCGACATTCTGCGAACGTTCGACGACCAGGAATTCCGCTACGCCACACAAACCGTATAATGTGGCATAATGTAACGGTGTTTCTTTAGGTTTCAATGGCCTTTTTGGGCGCTCCTGGCGCCAGGAGTGAGCTGGATCAAATATCCAGATCCAGACTGAAAAATGTGGTTTGGATGGGTCGAAGAGAATGTTCATGCCGTCTTGCAGGTCTGGCGACACAGCCTCGATCTGTGCATGGTCCACCCAGTGCTCTGCGGCATACTCGACGAGGGGAAAGTTCTTGAGGCTATCCTGACTGATGGTTTCATCTAGGTGTAGCAGAGCGCCGAGACACGCTCGAGCGACGACGGTATGAGCAGGTGTCATAAGGACGTGGAAACGGGAAATAGTGGGTCTTCCTATGGCGAGGCGGCTCGAGGTTAAGTACTCCCTCACAGAAAAATGTGAAAATTGAACGACCCAGCAATCATCATCTCCCTTGACGACGGCGATCAAGCTTGAGCATATGGAAAGTAAAGCCTCATCTGCGTCCTCTGAGCGCCAATTCATCACCAGCTTGGGAACTTGTCCTGCCTCGTAATCGAACGCGAGAAACTCTGCAAGCTCCTTCACGGTAATCGGACGGGAAGCCACCGTGATACATTGAAAGATTCGGTGGGCATATTCCCAGTTCACCTCATCGATATCTTGCAGGGTACGTTCATAAGTCCCATCGAGTGTCCCCGGTAATTCGTCCAGAGCATGCCGGATACGTCCCGGGAGGCAGGGGCGGAGGTAGTCTACCTGACAGGAAACCCATCTGAACCTGTATCACAAGTGGGTGTGAGCGTCGTGAAACCTTGAGGTACCAATGTCTTACACCCCGTCAGCATTTTGTGAGAGCGTCCGGATGACTAGCTCTCTGTCTGCTGCCTTCCATCTTTGCATCTTTGAGTCGGTAGTGACGACGGAAGTGATATAATTAATGATGTCCTGGTTTTGTCCTCTCTCGTCGTGAAGGGAAACCGAATGGGACGTCAAATAATCAACCACAGTTTCGATGTCGGCCTCTGAACGGCCAGTAACACATATACGTAGATTCGTAAGGTGTAGAGCAACGAGCTCCTCGACAAGCCTGAGAACATTTCCACGGGGTGACTGCTTGCCCGATCCCTTCGGACATTCGTCCAAGGCATCTATAATAATGTAGATTGGAGCTTGTCCGGGGCATCTAAGCACATCCTTGAGACACTGCGTGCGGGCTCTGTTGCTGGGATCTTGCGAGCCATCACGGTGTTCTGAATAGAAATCGGAAAGAATCTTGCAGTACGAGTCGGACTGACCGCAAAGTTGGAAGAGAAGAGAGGATAGTAAGCCCTGTCGGTCTTTCTTTTCTTCGTCTCTAAAGTCGCAATAGAAAAACGCCAGTGAAGCTAAGCCAGACTTGCGCAACCCCTCGATATCGTTAATGATCGTAGAACTTGACGATGAAATGAGTTACGGCAGCGGAAAATACCGGGAAAGTGACGTACCAAAGGATAGTCTTCCCTGTGCCCGCTACGAGATAAATCATCAATCTTGCGGTAAAACCTCAAAACTGGGAGACACAGACGTTTCCCATGAACCCACAAAAGAGAACCTGACAATTTCCAATTGGCGAAAGTGTCGCTTTCGATGAACCATTTGGCAGTTCCATCATGGTGAGTATCGCACGCGATGTTGTGATTTTTCCACGGATCTGGCGGAGAGAGCCAACGTCGAAGGTGTCGCCGCATCCGGTCACCTGTGAGGAAGTCTCAGTACTCCTGGTCAGTAGTAGCAGGATCAAGCAATCACTGACGGCTTTCCTTGTTCGCTTCGCTCGTCATCTCTTGTATCATCTCTGGTACTTAGTTATGTAGTGCTCGGTTCTTCCTCCCAATAAAACATACCTAGAACTTGCCGCACGCCGTCATTCGACGCCTTGCTATCTAGAAGGGGCAGATGTTCAGTACAAAGTGAGTGATGGACTAAAGGCGTTTTACTCACTGTCCATGGCTAACCTCATATTCTGGATAAGACGAGAGACGACTTCGAGGGTCTGCGCTGCGGTCGCGCGAGCTTCGTCATGGGTGAGCCTGTCGAGCCTCTGAAGTACCACCTCAACGTCATATTCTCCTAAAAGCTTCATTCCGAATTTCTCTGCGTCGCGATGAGCCAAGTGACTTATCGGCGAGGATGGACTCACTCAATGACCCATGCTCGATCTGTTTTGTAGCCAGAGCAAGAGTGGACAGCAGTTCGACAATGATCTTCACGACAATCTTTGTCATGACCATTGTAGGAGAGATTTTGGTATAGATATCAAGGCGTTGGACGAAGTTACCGATGGACTCCAACAAGTGAAGGAGCGCATCATAACTCGCGTTAACGTCCTTGATAGTCTGACACACTAAATGTCACAAGAATACGCGCTTACGGACAGGGGAGACACCTACAGCGAGGAGGGTGCCAATAGCAGCATATATTAATTTCACGGGTGAGAGGGACTGTAGAGTAGGGTTCAGGTATAAAGCATACAGAAGTCATTAGCGCGTCCAGGCGTACTATTGGACCGATACCGTGTCCAAATTGGACAGCTCCGCCCAAGTTGGTGTCCAGTCCGGTGGCGATTGAATACAGGACGTGGACTGCACGCTTGATCGATTTCATCATCTTGGAGTGATGTTCGCGCCCCAGGACTTCGCGGAAAACCAGTGCTCGCTCTTCAAGAACAGCATCGACAGACTCGACTGATTCGCATGTTCCGAGCTGGATGGCGAGTTGATTTTCGATGAGGCTTGTCCCGACTTGTTCTTTGTACTCTTCAGCAGCGCACTTTAAAAGTAACTGTAAAACAGAAGATTCAGAACATGCGTCCATTTCTTGAGTCGTAGGAATATGGCCGGAAAACGGGGAGATGGTCAACTCCGAGAATATGAAAGCAGGATTGATGGTTGTAGTGTGCGGTTGAGAATGAGGGCAAGTACTCTGCCTCTTATATCGACATTGAGAGACGCCCGGATCCAATACAGGCCTGGCGTAGATGACTTTCCCATGTGGGTGTACTAGGATGTGCTGTGCGACGACGACCGTTCCTAAGTTAGGTGTTGACTCGGACTTAGTCAGCCCGGGCTGGGAAGACCATAACCATATCAATGACAGGACAAATCGGGTACATTTATCCATCAGCGATGACCACAACAACTTCGCGTAAAGGCTTCGCGTAAAAGACCAGATCCATCACTTGCCATTGCCAGTGGCACCTGTCCCCTCATCAGCAAATTGGCCAAAATCTTTAGGGCGGTGCAAGAGCCAAAATATTTTCCGTGCGTTACAATTTATGAGGACCGTACAAGCAATAGTAGGTATCGACGGCAAAACCGATGGTTCCAATCAGATCACTGATTGGATCAGCAAAGCAAATCCGTCAAACAATCTCGGGCATCTTTCAGGCCGGGTCCACTCTACTGCCAATCTCCGCCCCCTTCATTGAGTTGAGCATACCAGCCATATGATGATGGAGATCACGGCCTCGGCGATGCGAGCAACATGTCCCCTTTGCGTGCCCCGTCCTGGGCAGTCCATGCATTCCCAAGTATCAATGACTCACCCATTAGCCTTTTCCGAGAGCGTTCGAATGACTAGTTCCTTGTCCTCTGCTCTCCATCTTCGCATCTTCAGATCCGTATTGACGAGGGACATATATAGTCAACGAATTCCTAGTTTTGTCCATCTTCATCATGAAGGGAAAAGGAACGGTGCATCAATGGATCAAGGACGGCATCGATGTCGATCTCGGGACGACTGGTAATACATATACGTAGATTTGGAAGGCGTAAACCAACAAGCTCCGCCACAACAGACAGGACCTTTTCGCGTGGGGACGAGGTGCTCGAGGTGTTCGGACACCCGTCTAGAGCGTCCACACACCGTAAATTGGAGCTTGTCTAGGATATTCGAGCATGTCCTTTAGACAATGACACTGAGTAAGTGCGCTATCGCTGGGAACTTGTGAGCCGTCACAGTGTTTCGAATAAAACTCGGAAACGATATTACTGTAGGAGTCGGACTGATCACAAAGTTGGGAAAGAAGGGAGGATAGCAAGCCCCGGCGGTCTTTCTTTTCGTCGTCTCTGAAGCCACAACAAAAAAGGCTAGCGAGGCTAATCCAGGCTTGCGCATGCCCCCAATGTTCCTGATGATCATAGAACTTGCCGATGACATGAGTTCCCATAACGGAAAGGCTGATAACGTAGTAACGTAACGTACCAAAGGCTGCTTTCCCTACATCTGCTACGAAATGGGCAATCAGCCTCAGGGTGAATCCATAAAGGTGGGAAACACAGACGTTTCCCACGAATCCACAAAAGGGAACCTGACAATTTCCATTCGGCGAAAGTGTCGCTTCCGACGAACCATTTCGCGGTTCCATCATGGTGAACATCGCACACAATGATTTTTCCATGGGTCTGGCGGAGAGAGCCAACGGGTCACCTATGAGGTAGTCTCAGTGTTCCTAGTTAGCAATGGCGGGAGTATAAGACAACCGCCGTTTTGTCTTGGTCGCTCCGCTCGTAATTTGTTGCATCATCTCTGGCACCCAGTCAGATATAGTGATTACGTATTCTCGTGAGTAAAACATACCTAGAATCTGACGCACACTATCATTCGAGGCCTTGCGGTCAAGAATGAACAAACGTCCAATACAAAGTGAGAGACGAACCGAGTAGGATTTACTAACCGTCCATCACCGTCTTCATATTCTGGACAAGGTGGTAGATGATCTCGAGGGTCTGCGTTGCGGTTGCCTGAGCCTCATCCTGGGTGAGTGGGTCTACTTAGCCTCTGCAGCGCCGCTTCAACATCATTCTCCCCAAGAAGCTTCTTCCCGAATTTATCTATGTCGTGTTGAGACAAATAACCTATCGGCGAGGATCCACTCACTCAGTCGTCCCTGCTTGATATGCTTTGTTGCCAGAGCAACTGTGGAGAGCAGTTCGACGATCATCTTGACAACCATCCCTGTCATGGCGGTTGTAAGAGGGATCTTGGTATAGACATCAAGGCGCTGCCGATGGACTCGAACAGATCAAGGAGCGCATCATGTCTCGTACTTACGTCCTTGATTGCCTAACATACGCCTGTGTCACAGGGATGCGCATGTAGGGACTGGAGGAGACACCTACAGCGAGGAGGATACCAATCCTGGCAAGAATTGATTTTCGGTGACTCAACGACTCGCCCTCGGCCCGGGGCCCGGGCCGCGCCACAACTTCTACAGAGGACCGTGCTGCGCATCGGTCAAGTTGGCAACGTCTCACGCGAATCGCGTAGTAGATTTTGAACTTGAAATGTATGACCTCCCTGCTCCTAAGTCTGTGCTCGATGTCCTGCGCCTCTCCGCTGTGTGCCGCATCTCTCATAACTCTGTCATGAGACGTCAAGGCCTACTCCAGTCCGCCCTCGACGGGGACATCGCGAATTGACGACCCTCGCGGGTCCATCCATGCCCATTTACGCCCGATCTCCTGCCCACGCCAGCAGTCCCGCACCCTAGAGTTCCTGCAGCCAGATTCCTCAAGACGGCGACGACGGTGACGACACCATTCACGCGTATAAAATCCTGGTTGCCCAACCTTTCTGCTCGTCGATAGGTCTCACGGCGGACGGGACCCTGCTGAGGCACTATGCGGACTCCTATGGCGTACTGCGATCCCACGCTAGGTCACCTGCGCACGAACCGCGGGCGCGTACTGGACCATGCAGGCCGCTTGCTGCGCCGCGTCGACCTATCTGGATGGGCTGAGACAAGCGCGCGCAGCGTGATTGCAGGGATGATGACTGACGTGTACGCCGTCGCAGACGCGATCCTCGCAGATTCTTATTTTGACGACTAGCGTTGCACCGTGGTTGCGCTGCTCACAGAGCAGCGTGTATCCGCACAACTGGCTCGTTGCTGGCGATGTGGATCCGGACAGCAAGATAAGGGAGGTTGAGGGAGACGCGAAGGAGAAGACGTGTCGTGCAGTATGGTCGGTGGAACAAGTTAGCTGCTGCCCTTGAGAGATACGGCTGGGGAGGACATGGGCAAGCAGCGTGAAACCTGGTAGGTGGACGCGCGCAGTTTCTGTGAGTATAGGAACGTCGTAATGTTTTCAGCCTAGAGGATGTACAATGTCAACTGTCTTTTGGTCATGTTACTGGAGAATGTTGGGATCGATCCTACCAGTCAATTGATCCAACATTTTAAGTTACACGACGCGTCAGCTCTTGGGATGAGTACAAATAACATATTTCACTCAAGCAAACGATACAGTCGATTATCAGTTACTACTAATTGCCCGTAATGTGGTTCCGAGCCGTAGTTGTTACATACCGTGATTACCGTCTTCCCTCAGATCTACGTCGTCAGAAATGAGCCGTTATCGGAGAACGTGCTACCTCCAAACGAACCACCACCGCGCAAGACTTGTCGTAAAAATGGACAACCAGGATTGCCTCCGTGATAGCGTACTCAGAGACTCACGGCGCGCGCACATCTTAGACCCCCAGACACGTAGACGTGCCGCTGCGGGTGCCCTGTGCCGTACAGTACCTGCCCCAGATTCGTGTACCATCCGCAGGTGGCCCAGCGGTACTGTAGTGCGACATAGAGTCCAAGTGGTGTCAGTGAGGGGCCACAACAACGTCGATGTGCAGCTAGGACATCGCACCGGTCGGTATCACGCACCAGCGCGAGATATTGTCCATACTCCACGTGGTCGGTCAGAGGGAGGGGGAAATCGAGCGAGCGAGATTTTGTGCGCGCGGCCTCGTGCTAGCGGGGAATCCGAGCTGCAGGCTCTGCAGGATGTGGAGTGGCTGGTGGGAACGCGTCGTTGCTGCTGGCGAGGGACAAAGGAGCTCGGGTGCGGGTATAAGTATAGACCCGCACAGCGAGGGTCGTCAGCTGTTGTTGCTCGTTCGTTGTGAAAGCTCACTAGAGAGGGTTCTGCCGTGCAATGATAGAGATATAGCAGCTGAGCGGTGCAGGAAAACGAGCACAGAAGTCAAGATGTCGTACCTTTCGAGGATGGCCGCGGGCGTGATTAATATCCAGACAACATCAAATGCGCCGTGGCGTCGGCATATGACTTGTGTAGATAGTGTGGCGCAGAGAGTGATGGGTATAATTATTGAGCATAGTGGGGTATGGGAATGGTTGGTCAATCGCGAAAGGTGGCTGAGTACTGGCGGGTTGGGACGGTTTGATTGGTCCCTTGTCTTCAAAAAAGTGGTGAAAAAAACCGATGCTGGATAAATAATACATACGAGAGATCTAGACAGGATGCAGGAGGAACAGATAATCATTAACTGCGAGGAGCTTTCTAGATAATGCTATGGGTGCTAGTGGGTGTATGGTATCATGATTATCAAAAGAAAAGGGAGCGGCTGTGTTACTCAGACAGCAGGTGCCCGCTTAGCCGATAGTGAGAGTGTGAGGTGTTTTCGCTGCCTGCCGCGCCAATCACGGTGCCTGTAATCACAACAGAACACGTGAAAAAAAATTTCTACCAGTGATTTGTCCCTATCGCATATATCATCTCGCCCTCCTTTTCCACACCACAAAATAGCTTGATGGCGATGATGCCTTCACTGTCTTCCTCTCCAGCTGTTCTCGCGCACCCCCCCTGGATACAGAAGGTGCCCATGTCGGTGTTGTATCCTCTCCCGTTCAAGAGGCCTTTATTCGCACTTCCGCATCCCCTCGGGCCCCTCTTTCGAAATACAACAAATCATACCTACCGAACACAATGTTCTCTACAACGCGCAAAGACGTCCCCGCTGCTCTGCTTGCGCATGCACAACCACGCCTTGGCTCATCCCGACCTCCCCTCGTCCAGCTCCTATACCAGACCGAGAATGTAGAACCCTCTCACGCCCGCCACTCATGCGTTATCTCCACATCTATACGGAACCTCGTTTTTCATCATTCCCACCTCCGCGGCTTGAAATGACCTTTCCCGTTATCGATTGCGAGATTGTCCACGGGACCATTCTCCCGGCACCTCCGAATTCTTCCCACTACTTCCATTTTCTCTATTCGCAGAGGAAGATGAGTATGAGAGCTCAGAGCTATCTTGGCTCCATTCTGTGTCTTGTCCTGAACCTAAACGAGCGCCTCGCCATCCATGCACACGAATTTTCTGTTTCCGCTTTTTTTTTTATAGAGATTTTAATTGACATCTGTCCTGTCTTGCCTATGTCCACCTGACATTTGCCGCCTTTCATACGATCACCTAGGCGCATATCACGCCGGACGATTCCGAGCCCGACGAACGCACACTCGTGTGCTGTAATCACACGATAACGAGGTTGAAGATGGTGTCTATTCAAAGCGATTTGATGTGACTTTGTCATAGGCTTCGCTTGTTCCGGAAAGCGCCTCTAATGAGTGGCATTGCCAACCCTCCCTCCCCGGTTACCTCTTCCTGTTAGGGAGGTGTCGCCTAGGTCATTCGATCATCATAAGGTGTGTAGACTCTTATGCAAATCACGTCGTCGATCTCACTCCTGCCGTCCCAAGACGCTACTGCCAACTGAACATGAGCCAACGGCAGCACGGCAGCCCAATGAATGCCGTCGTCCTGAATCTCCAGTCTCCGCAGCCCTACTACATTGGTAATGGTCCCGCCCTCGCTACCTATGGACAGTCCACTTCCCGATGCTGCAGGCCATAACGCACCGGCCAAGCCACCAACGTACTCCCGGGCTGTCTCGTCCCTCCCCACCCTGGATGAGCACAGCGCATCCCCCAGTCCTGCCAATAGTGGCCACCCTACCTCGTCTCTCTCAATTCCCCACCGTCATCACCGGGCTCAGCTCATCAACACATACGTGATGCCGCTTCATCTTACACTCTAGCTCGCACATTACCTCGTGGAATATTGCGATCTCCCAGGACGGAGCATCAGGACGCATAGTCACCATAATGAATGACACAGATGAAATGATCATCTTCTGCGAGAGTTGGCGACATTGCATGTCGTTTTTCTGGTTCGTCTTCGCTGTTCCGTCATTTGGGATCCTCGATGCCAAGAGTAACACGCCTACGTAGAGTGAGACGTGTGGGTGTTCGTGAAGGGACACGGAGGGACACCCTCGGTCTACCCCGGGGGTGAGGATCTTTTGCCTATCACCCCCTGGGTGAGGATGTTACTGCTATTGGGCCATGCCTCGGGGACCTGCCCCCTTGCCCTTTACTCGCGTCCTGATGCCTGCATACTTCAAGTTCGACCCGATTGGACTCGTTCACGACAAAGCCCCTTCTTCCTGCATTGCCCGATGATCGACCCATACTCGTTCTCCAGGGCCGCTGGACGCTCGCGCATGACCCTCCCTTGTCCTTTGAATAGCCAGGGAGCCTCTCCAGATCCTCTGTCCTTCTGCGCGACGCTACTCTTCGATGTCCCAGGGAGCAGACGGGTCTGTTCCTAACTCCACTACCACCAGGCGCAGGGGCTTGATGACGGCTTGTCATCAAAGATGAGGTTTACATCCTCAGCCGTTTTCCTGGGTGTGGTGATAGCCTCGTTATTGCTCTCCTCTCCAACTATAGCGACATGCGCGTTCGGGCGCTTCTACATGCCGCCATTGAGGTTTGCATACTAAGAGACATGGGACGAAGAGTAGTTCTGAGGGTAGCGAGAACATGGGTAAGACTGGTGCTAAAAAGTAGAAAGTTATGCTGACGGTTTTTGTCTCAGATGTAATGCGAGGCATCACGCCCCCAGTCAGCTTCAACTACTAGCACACATCGCTTTATCGCCATCTCTATTTTGAACCCAACGCCCTGTTTTGTGATTTCCTTAGCGTTGGCGTCTACAGGGACTCGGACCCGGCGACTTGCAGTGGCAGTGTTACTACCCACCCGAAGAATAGGAGGGCTTCGGTGCGTGAATTCTGAGAGTGCAGGAATTGGTTTGTTACTTGATCTTTACAAGGTGAAACAGCAAATATAGGATTAGTGGAAGGGAGTCTGAACGGGACCCCACCTTTACAACCGCCGTTTGAGACTCTTCTAAGAGAGTACTGCAACGAATAGATCAAGGCAGACTTTATTCCCTGTACATCTACCTCCGATCAAGATCGGGTGCTATATCGCTGTTGTGCTCCAAATACAAGAATGCGATAGGGAAAGGGGGGACGGATGTCTCGCTAGAGGTGTCCTTGAAGTCGAAGTAGAAGTATGCCATAAATGCAAATCCGGCTTCACGTACATTTCTGGTGTCTTCAATGACAGTGGAGATCTCAAGAGCGTGTGTGAAGCCGAATTACCATCTATGGCCCTTTTATTCTGACTTCAAGGATACGGTGGCGGGGTGCTCACAGTTCGATCACAATAAACTCTCTACCCGATGGGAAGGTGACAGATCAGGATGCTTATATTCAGTGACTTATTGTGGTTCGCAGCCATCCATTGGTAGCATTTTTACACAATACCTTGAAGGGATACAGGCCCGCCCGATGTACGAGTACGATACGCTCAGCGCTCAGCGGTCACACTGTTTACATCATCCACTATATCTGCTATGTATCTCCCGCGACTTCATTATCACGTGACCTCTGTGCTCATAGTTCGAAAAACTCCTTGTAACCTGAGGACACCAACAATTGCCAAGGGTTAGCCTGAGATATCCCGAATTGTCCGACGTCTCCGACATTCCCCCCGATCGTTAGGTTGAAACCTGCAGTGCGTCATAGTATGTGGTGGGTGTTACATACCGCTTTTGTCACCAAAGTTCCGTAAAGGTAGTTTGCCGTGGCTTCAGGTGCATCTCCCTCCCTCGTTTCATAAGAGGGTGCCGGACTACGACATTAAACTATAGGCATATATGCTCACTGTCATTTCTGAGCTGCTCTTTTCTCGCTTTTGTCACTTCCACCCACGCTCTTCGCTAGTCGCTACTTTGTGGTACGGACTTGAAGTTACATATGAACAATAAGTACTATCGGCCGGTGGAACCACCCTAAATACAAAACCAGGAACGGAGCCAGAAGCAAGTAGAGAGCAAAAGGGTGGTCGCGATCGGCACAAGGGAGTAATGAGCAAGAAACCCACGAGTGGTTGCAGCACGAGGAGAACAGCAAAATAGTCGATGCATTCATAGAACACAACTGTTTTTGAGTACGTACAGACAGAAAGTAATGAGGCAATATAAGTGTGCGTGGGCCCCAAGGTGCAAGAGCCCAAATTTAATTTGCGTCTCACTTCGACGCCAGGACCCACACGCGCAGCGATTGGTTAATTACTCACTTACGAAAACTAAGTCTAAGGGTCAACGCAAGTCGGGGATTACAAGATTCAGAGAATCCAAGAAATACTGCGAAACTTCACTATCATTATCATCACAGATAATAAATGATCTATATTCATTCAAGGCGCGCTATTAGTAGATGTACGTTTTGCTTGCGTCTTAATTACGTTTGCGGCGAGGGGCGCCAGAAAGCAGTAGCATGGCGCGATCTAAACAAGATGTTATTTGCTATAATAGAGCGCCAAATACGATGTAGACCCACCGGCTTGGGGGAAACGTGAAGAATCCAGCACCAGGCGGCATGCCTCAATAGAAGTGGATTATGGCACCATGTCCTCCTCCGATGTTTCATCGAATTGCGCCAGGCCCTTAGTATTCGTCACAGAAGTCTCCGGACGGCACTGGAGAAGTAACCGAACAAGCTCAGAAAGTCCCTCCAACGACGCCAAGTGCAACGGAGTTTGGTTACTGTCGTCCTTGGCATGCGCATCTGCACCCTCCTCAAGAAGGACATGGATAATGTCGCGATGTCCTGCTCTCGATGCCCAATGCAATGGAGTCTGGTTGTTCTTATCACGGGCATTTACATCTGCGCCGCAACGGAGAAGGACCTGAACAACTTTCAGATGTCCATTTTTCGACGCTAGGTGCAATGCAGTCGTGTTATCGTTGTCCAGGGAATTTGGATCCGCATTGCGCTGAAGGAGCTGCGCGAGTTTCACATGTCGTTCCTGCGATGCGAAATGTAAGGGAGTGCGGTTATCGATCTCTCGGGCATTGACATCTGCGCCGCGATCGAGAAAGACTCGGGCGATGTTCAGATATCCTTTTTGCGATGCCACGTGCAATGGAGTCTGGTCGTTCTTGCCGCGAGCATTGGCATCTGCGCCGTGATTGAGAAGGACCTGAACAACTTCCAGATGTCCCTCTTCCAAAGCCCAAGTTAAGGGAGTCCTGTTATCTTTGTCCCGGGCATTAGCATCTGCGCCACGATCAAGAAGCCGTCGAGTAATTTTCAAAAATCCTTTTTGTGATGCCAGGTGCAATGGGGTCCAAGCGTTCTCGTAAAGCGCATTCGCATCCGCGCCACGTTCCAGGAGGATCCCAGCAATTGTCAGATGTTCTGGTTCTGGCTCGAATACAGATGGACTCATGCGATAGCTGTCCCGGTATTAGCACCTGCACGGATACCAAGCAGGACTTGAGAAGCTTACGGATGACTATTTTGCAACGCTAGATATAAAGGAGTCTGGTCATTCTTGTTACGGGCATTAGCATCTGCGCCACGATTGAGAAGCACCTGAGTAACGTTCAGATGTCCCTCTTGCGAGGTCCAGTGCAAAGGAGTCCTGTCGTCGTTGTCCCACGCATTCGCATCCGCGCCATGATCGAGGAGAAGCTGAGAAATTTTCAGATGTCCGTTTTGTGATGCCAGGTGTAGTGGGGTCCAGGCGTTCTTGTCATGTGCATTCGCATCTGCGCCGCACTTGAGAAGGACTTCAGCAACCTTCAGATGTTCTGGTTCGAACATTGATAATAAACCAGGCTTGCTATCGTTATCTCGGCATTAGTACATCCGCCAACATCGAGAAGGACGTGAGGAACTAACGGAACTCCATTTTGCGACGCCAGAAACAAAGGAGTCTGGTCGTTCTTGTCGTGGGCATCAGCATCAGCCCCTCGATTGAGGAGGAGCCGAACAACTTCTACATGTCCCTCTTGCGAAGCGTAATGCAATGGAGTCCTGTTATCGTTGTCCTGCGCATTCGCATCTGCGCCACGATCAAGAAGGAGCTGAGAGAAGTCCAGATATCCTTTTTGTGATGCCAGGTGTAATGGAGTCTGGGCATCCGTGTCTTGTGCCTTCGCATCTGCGCCCCCCTCGAGGAGGACTTCAGCAACTTTCAGATATTCTCGTCCTACCTCGAAAAACAATGAAGTCATACTATTGTTGTCCCAACATTAGCACTGGCGCTGACATCAAGGAGATCAGAAGACTCACGGACTTCCATTTTGCAATGCTAGATGTAAAGGCGTCTGGCTGTTCTTGTCACAGTTATTGGCATCCGCGCCGCAATTGAGAAGAAGTTGAGCAACTTCCAGACGTCCATCCCGAGAAGCCCAATGCAAAGGAGTCCTGTTATCGTTGTCTTGCGCATTTGTATCTGCGCCACGATCGAGAAGGAGCTGCGAAAGTTTATGATCTCCTTTCTGCGATGCTAGGTGCAGTGGAGTCTGGTCGTTCTTGTCATGAGCCTTCGCATCTGCACCTGCCTCGAGGAGGACCTCAGCAACTTTCAGATGCTCTCGTTCAAACTTCAAAAGCCATGGAGGCATGCTATCGTCGTCGCCATTAGCACCTGGGCCGACATCAAGAACGCTAAGGCGAACTTACGGATGTTCAACCTGCGACACCAGATGTAAAGGTGTCTGGTCGTTCCTGTCGCAGGAATTGGCATCTGCACCACGATGAAGGAGAAGCTGAGCAACTTCCAGACGTCCGTGTTGCGAAGCCAAATGCAAAGGAATCCTGTGGTCGTTGTCTCGCGCATCAGAATCAGCGCCACGATCGAGAAAGAGCTGAGCAATTTTCTGATCTCCTTTCTGTGATGCTAGATGCAATGGAGTCTGTTCG